>BQNB010197353.1:5000-11219 GCA_026074375.1 Tanacetum coccineum | reverse complement strand
TCCTCGCTAGTCAGGTAGCAAATATGTCTCTTAAGCACCTAAAGGGCCTACCAGCTGGAGCATTATATTAGGGCAGGACCACAATCCTTGCCATGCCAAACATAGTACACGCAAGTAAAATCACAACCCTTGCATGCCAAACATAGTACATGCAAGCAAAATCACAACCTTTGCATGCCAAACATAGTACATGCAAGTAAAATCACAACCCTTGCATTCACATAGTAATCATAAG
Source organism: Tanacetum coccineum (assembly GCA_026074375.1). Taxonomy (NCBI): domain Eukaryota; kingdom Viridiplantae; phylum Streptophyta; class Magnoliopsida; order Asterales; family Asteraceae; genus Tanacetum; species Tanacetum coccineum. Next base: position 10,984 of record BQNB010197353.1, on the reverse strand, counting down.
CACATAATTGTCCCAAAAACAAAACCACGTTTTGCACATTTTAGAAAAACAGTTCAAAACACATTGGAGTATCATTCTCATAGCTCAATGATACATACTTATACTATTTAAAGAAAATAGCTAAGTAATATAAGTAAATATTTATAATAAATAATTATAAATATATCTCGATAAGTCCATTCGGTACCCTTAGTTTCCATAAAATAATCATAATATGGTTGAAAATGAAACGTTTACTCATAAAAAGCATATTAGAGAAGTTTTGAGAAAAATTATATTTTTTGTCTTTTAGTGAATTTATTAAAATAATAAAATAATATTTTATTATTTAAAACCAAAAATCATGTTCTTAAGTAAAAAAATTTAAGTATAAACTTTTTACGAAATTTCGACATGACCCGTACGTTTATATAACGTTTTCCAAGGTTTCAAACCTTAATTTCAACAATTTTCACCATTTCGACACTTTTCGACAAAATTTCAAAATCTCAATCTTTAACGTTTACTAAAACATTTTCCACAAAATAACGTTCAATATCAGTTCGTAAATATATTTCACTTTTAAAAGTCCGTCAAAAACTCTTAAAATGACTAAATATCGCTTATTGGGCATTAAGGCCCAACAAGGGTCCATTAATGTATTTATACTTCCAAAATACGATTCAAGTCCATAATCAAGGCCCATTTATATATACATAAGCTCATACTAATAAGTAGAAAATAATCCGGACCACAATAAGCCCTCCTATAAGCCACGGCTTAAATGGGCTTATTGGGTCATGAGTCTATAAGCTTCACAATACATATATTTAAGCTTGAAAATAAGCTAATTTGGTTACTACCAAAAGCCTTAAAATAGTCACAAAACATAGCTTAACACAAATAATCAAAAATCATTCTCTTGTGATTACCCAACAATGCAGTGAGCCATAAGCTCAAAATAAGCCAATAAATGCTTAAAAATAACTCCCGCATAAGTATACAAGCTATTATTCAAATAGCTATCCTACAACATATATATTAAACATCACGACAAAACATCAAAACTACAAAATTCACCTTTTTTGTTTTTACTATTCACGAACCAAACACCCCTTAAATCATCCGTTTCGTTTCTGAAAATCGATTTTCACAACGATCAACTTGTACAACTAACATCTATGCATCAAAATAAACCCAAAAGGACAAAGGAAATTTAACTTTGAAAACTTACAAGAAAATCTTCAAATTTGTAGATTTCGTCACGAACCGGACAACCCAAACGTTGTTTAATGAATACCCCAAACACTAGAATCAACCCCAAATATTTATGTCTTCATGTTTTCTTGATCAATCTTCAAAAATTTATGTGTTTCTTGTTTGTTTTGTATTCGGCCGGATATACACACACACACAAGTGTATGTGTTTTTTTGAAATGAAAAATGATGAGGAAATGATCTTAGTGGACGCATATTTGTGTACAAATGGGACAATCTTGCTAAAAAAGCCATGTTGTTCCCTTCTCTTGCTATTACTGGTCAAGGGATCCTAGGGAGTCCCGGGCCTTTCTTTTCGTGTCAGGATCGCTTAAATGCTTATAAAACTCAACCGTAAAATTTACCCCAAAGTTAATTAGCATTTTTATTCACTTTAAAAATACTTTTCCATTAACCTATAGTATTCACATGACATATTTTCACTTTACACCCTTCAAAACTCAATTTGGACATTAACAGACGTGTCGGACTCGCTTTTTGGCATTTTTAAAATTCACGGGTCAAACCTCCCGGAATACACATAACACAATAATACCTTCCAAAAGGGATTATTAATCACAATAAACCTTAAATCATCACATATCTCATAAATATCACCACCGTCAACACGGTACAAATCTGAATAAACTGACCTAAACTCAAATTGTCATAAGGAATATAATGTGACATCACTAACAAATGCGGGTACTTCAATTCATCTGATCTTCACGTTCCTACGTGAATTCAGGACCACGTTTCGAATTCCATCGAACCTTGACGATGGCAATCCTACTATGCTTCAACTTCTTAAACTCTCTTTCTAAAATTTCCACAGGTTCTTCCACAAAATTTAACTTAGCATCAACTCGAATCTCATCCAAAGGCACTTTCAGTGTTGGATCAGCAAAACACTTCTTAAGGTTCGACACGTGGAACGTGTCATGAACACCATTCAATTCCTCAGGCAAATCTAACCGATAGCCACAGGGCCTACTTTCTCAATAATCTCAAACGGTCCAACAAATCTAGGTGATAACTTCCCTTTCTTCCCAAAGTGTACCACACCTTTCTAAGGCGACACTTTGAGCAAGACATAGTCACCTACACTAAACTCTAGAGGTTTCCTCCTCTTATCAGCATAACTTTTCTGACAATCACGCGCAGCCTTAAGTCTATCCTTAATCTGCGAGATCTTCTCAGTAGTCTCTTGCACTAACTCAGGTCCTATCAACTAACCTTCTCCAACCTCAGTCTACATAATTGGCGAACGAGACTTTCTACCATACAATGCCTCAAACGGAGCACATCTCACATTAAAATGATAACTATTGTTATACCAAAACTCAACCAACGGAAGATGAACATCCCAACTCCCTCCGAAGTCTAGGACGTATGCTCTAAGCATGTCTTCCAAAGTCTGAATAGTACACTCACTCTAACCATCGGTCTGAGGATGATAAGCCGTACTCATGTCTAAACGAGTTCCTAATGCCTCTTGCATTGACTGCCAAAACCTTGATGTGAAACAACTATCACGATCCGATATAATCGAGATTGGCACACCATGTCTAGCAACTATCTTATTCTAATACAATCTAGCCAACCTTTCCATCTTATAATCCTCACGCATAGGTAGAAAATGAGCAGACTTAGTCAATCGGTCCACAATGACCCAGATTGTGTCAAGTCCACTACTAGTCCTAGGCAACATAGTCACAAAATCCATAGTTATCCCTTCCCATTTCCATACAGGAATCTCAGGTTTCTGGAGCAAGCCAGATGGCCTTTGATGCTCAGCCTTAACCTTCAAACAAGTCAAACATTTACTAACATACTCAGCTATATCCTTTTTCATTCCAGGCCGCCAATACCTATCTCTCAAGTCATAGTACATCTTATCAGCTCCTGGGTGTACAGAGTACTTTGACTTTTGGGCTTCATCCATTATTAGGGTTCTCACCTCACCCTTCAAAGGTACCCATATTCAATCCAGGTAGTACAAAGTTCCATCACTTCTTATTTATCTATCTAATCAAACTTTACTGTAATATGTAAATTCATCTTCAGTCTCCTCGAGCCGCAAATCCTTATCCTTGATACTCGATGAAGGTATCAATATTCATAGCTCTAAATTCTTAGCTTTACTCTTTCTTTCTACTCCTAGGGCATTAGCCACCACATTAGCCTTACAAGATGTAGAATATTTCAAGTTATAATAATAAACACACTTATCAGCGACGCTGTCGCATATTCAACTCTTTCTAACTAAAGATATGCTGAAGACTCTTATGATCCATATAGATGACACTCTTTGTCCCATACAGATAATGTCTCCAGATCTTAAGTGCAAACACGACCGCACCCAACTCTAAATCGTAGGTAGTATAATTCTCCTCATGAATTTTTAACTGCCTAGATGAATAGGCTATCACCTTACCTCTTTGCATTAACACACAGCCTAGTCCTATCCCGGACGCATCACAATATACCATAAAATCTTCTAGTCCATCGGGGGGAGAGCTTAGAAAACAGGCGCATTGGACAACTTCTCCTTCAGTTTGGAATGCCCAATTCTGTTTCCTACCACAATCAAAGTCTTACTTTTCTGAGTCAGATAGTAAGAGACTGGATATCTTAGAAAGTTCTCAATGAACCTACAGTATTACCAGCCAATCTCAAGACGAACGAACCTCAGTACGGAGGTTCTAGGGGCTTTACAATTCTTAACAGCTTCATTCTTACTAGGGTCCACATGATCCCATTTACCATTTATCTATGACCAAGAAACTGCACTTTCTATAGCAGGAATTCACACTTGAAACTTAGCATTCAGTTCTCCCTTTTGACGCAAGTTCCAAGACTAACCTTAATGTTCTACATTGCTCCTCTTCGAGTCTTAGAGTAGATTAGTATCGTCTATATACACTATTCATAAACTTATAAACATACGCCTATAACTTCTATTTCATCAAATCCATAAATATTGTTGGTGCATTAGTCAGACCAAAGGGCATTACAGTGAACTCGAAATGTCCATAACGAGTCCTAAACGCAGTCTTTGGTATGTCATCCTCGTGCACTCTCAGCTGATGGTATCCAGACCTAAGATCTATCTTTGAGAAAAACTACGACCCTTGCAGTTGATCAAATAGATCATCAATTCTAGGAAGCGGATAACGATTCTTAACAGTCAACCTGTTCAATTCTCTATAATCAATGCACATCCTAAAAGAACCATCCTTTTTCTTAACGAACAATACCGGCGCTCCCCAAGGCGATGAGCTTGGTCGAATGAAACCCTTGTCTTGGAGTTCCTTGAGTTGTCCCGACAACTCCTCCAATTCAGAAGGTGCCAAACGATAAGGAGACTTTGCTACCGGCGTTGCTCCGGGGATTAACTCAATCCGAAACTCAATTTCCCGAATAGGCGGTAATCCAGATAGATCATCCAGGAATACCTCAGGAAAATCTCTTACCACAACAATCTCTTCCTGTTTCTTATCACTAGCCTTAGCACTCATCAACAATAAAATGATTGTTCAAAGTAAACGTACCCGTCACAATGTTCGGATCCCGGCGAGTTGACTCTGCTCACAACATGAATGCCCTACCCCTAGCTTGGTTCCCTTAGTTTCCATGACCTTGACCCCCGTTATTAGCAGCAATTGGGTTTGGATGGTTTCCTCCCAGTCCTTGTACTCTATTCAATCTAGAACATGCTGGTCTGAAATGGTCGGTACTACCACATTTGTGGCATGCCCCACGAGCAGGTGTTGGGTTCCTTACATTTACTGGGTTCACATTCCTAGGCACAACTCTACAATCCCTCGCAAGATGACCTGGGCGGTTACAGTTAAAACACGTGCGACAAGGCCCTCCGGGTGCATGGAAGTAGTTGCAGGTGGTACACTTAGGCCAAGCACTCGTATTCTCTCTTCCTACAGGGTTTGCGGTCGTAGCAAAAGCATTTCCAGTCCTAGTCCTCTTATTATCATCCCTACCATTCTTATCCTTGCTAGGTTCCCCCACATTTCCTCTTTTCTCAACCTTTTTAATTGATCCATTCCTAACAACCTCATCAGTCAGTGCGCCAGAAATCTGCATAGCCTTCTACATAGTCTTTTGCTCTGTTGCTGCCACCATCACACGGATCTGTGGAGCAAGGTCATACACGTACCTCTTAATATTCCTACTTTCTGGAGTCACCAAATGTGGAACTAACCTAGCCAACTCATGAAACCTATCAGTATACGCATCATGGCCAGCCCCGACCATGGCGTGGTTCCACAACTCAGTTTCCAACTTTTGCATCTCATGACTAGGACAAAACTCTTCTATCATCATAAGCTTAAAGTCATTCCATGACATACCAACCACAACTTCCCGGCTTAGCGTGCAGATCTGAGAGTTCTACCACATTAAAGCCTTACCCACAAGTGAACTAGCAGTGTATTTCACCTTTTGGTCAATACTACAACCACTCATATCCTGCACGGACTCCATTTTCTTAATCCATCAGATAAGAACTACAGCACCTCCCTTACCATTAATACAAATATTCACGCAAAAACGATATTTATATTTAATGATCTTCATGTTTTGATAATAACAAATATAATGTCATACTACGTAAAAGTTTACGTAAACAAGTTATTTAGTCGAAAGTTTACTTGACGACGACAAATGACTTAAGGTATGAATATGGCATTATTAAACATAGTTAATGATCAAAGAAAAATATTATCATT
>BQNB010197353.1:0-2500 GCA_026074375.1 Tanacetum coccineum | reverse complement strand
AAGACATGAGGAAAAATCCTAGCAATCACCCTTGCCGTACCAAACACAGTACACGCAAGTAAAATCACAACCCTTGCATGCCAAACACAGTACATGCAAGTAAAGTTATATCACATATATTCACATAGCAATCATAAGCACATAATTGTCCCAAAAACAAAACCACATTTCACATAGTTAAATTTTAAAACGGTTCAAAACACATTTGAGTATCATTTTCCCCTAACGGAAAAACAGTAGAAAAATTGGGCTTCGAGAACTCACCTCAAGCAAGTCTTTAGCAACCAAATCTCAATCACACAAGCAAATACAACGTCATCCGCACACGACCTAGTCTAGTTAATGTCCCATTTTAATCATTCATTTTCCAAAACAGTCTTCACGTTTGATGCATAGAGGCTAGATGTGTTGTACAATTACCCATAACAATTTTAGTGGTGTGATGGTTGACGACATATCCCAACAATCATATAAATCCCATCACTCAATAATACATACTTATACTATTTAAAGAAAATATATAAGTAATATAAGTAAATATTTATAATAAATAAATCATTATAATTATATCTCGGTAAGTCTATTCGGTAACCTTAGTCACCGTAAAAATAATCGTAATATGGTTAAAAATGAGACGTTTACTCATAATAAACATATTAGAGAAGTTTCGAGAAAAATTATATTTTTCATCTTTTAGTGAATTTATTAAATAAATAAAATAATTGATGTGTTTCAAAAGTTTTAAATTTATAAAAACTGAAAATACCAATTTTATTATAGGGAAACACAAGGGTAAAAGTATAACCCACGTATATAGTATAATCATTTTAGGTAAGACCAGATCGTCCACAGGGATTTGAGTCTATTCAAATAATTAGAAGAGAATAGACTTTAACAATTTTGTAAATAAATTTTTACCAGTAATAATAAAGATGACTACTCGAATAGTTAAAAATAATTTATAAGTGTTGGAAATGATTAAGACCTCGAAGATGGACACTTAACTTATAAAAATGATTTCTCGTCAGAAAACGTTTTCACAAATTAACTTAATTAACTCAAGACTTATATTTAGTAGACTAGACCAAATGTGTCACTCAAATAGTTTAGTTACTTATTATATTAAAGCTTATTTTGTTTATCAATTTACGAAAGTGGATTTCTCGGTACAAACGATAAAGATCATAGATAAATCTTTAAAACCACATAGATCATAACAGGTCTTTCGACCTATACCGATATGATTATATAATCTAAGTTGATAAGCAAAAACTGATAAGATAGGATATAACAGGATTGCAACATAAGCTCGAGATTAAAAAGATCACGATCATACCAAACACTTATTCATTATCATAACGTCACCGAGTAGTCATGAGAGATTTAGCCTCTTATGGCTATGAGGTTCATAACATAAGATGATTCAACATGAATTTCCCTTATTCTAATATACTAATATGATATTCTACTTCGTTCTTGATCGTTTGATCTTGAATCTCCAAAAGGGTATGGTGTTTATGCTTGGTGAATGCTTTGGAAAGGGTTTATAAGGGAAATGATGTGTGTGTGATGAAGGAATGATTGTGAGATGGATTAGTAGATGAGAAATGATTGAAATGTGTGAAAGTTGTCCCCTATTAATAGGCTAGGTGAGGGGTGAAAGTGCGGCGAACAAAGATATTTGTGCGGCGTACTTAGTGTTTAAATGCGAGGGTAATAAATGTTTAGTGGAGAAGTGCGGCGCACTAGATAATTTGTGCGGCGTACTTAGGGTGTTAATGTAGTAGCATTCAATTCTTCATTTAATTCTTCGCAGTCAGATAGGAAGTGCGGTGCACACTTTATTTTGTGCGGCGTACTTGGGGTATTAATGCACTTGTTTGACTGAGCTTTAATTACTTCTGACTTTGGGGAGAAGTGCGGCGCACTAGATAATTTGTGCGGCGTACTTGGGGTATTAATGCACTTGTTTGACTGAGCTTTAATTACTTCTGACTTTGGGGAGAAGTGCGGCACACAACTGATAAGTGCGGCGCACTTGCAGACTTTGCAACTTGAGATTTTATTCATTTCTTGTATCTTGATTTCCAATATGTGTAAATACTTGAGCTTTGTTCCTTTTTATCTTGAGATGTCTTCTAGTGAACCTGCAAGCAATTCATGCTATTAAGTATCGAAAGTTCACGAGAAATGATTAAATAAATACAAATAACGCCACCTAAAACACGTATAATTTGGGCGTCATCAAATCCCTCTACACTTAGCTATTGCTTGCCCTCAAGCAATCAAAGCGAGAAAATAAAATCATTTATCGTGACGTGGAGAAATTTTGGATTTTTACAAGTGTTTACAGGTTTAGATAACTTTTCAGGCATTGATATATAACTAAGCACCTCACATAGGGAATGTGTTTGATTTAGAATTCACTCAGTTCACTCAGATAGGGTTTTATATTTGTGAAGACACTCAATTTGCGCAGACATAATCTAAACAGCTACCA
>BQNB010197352.1:0-11219 GCA_026074375.1 Tanacetum coccineum | reverse complement strand
ATGCTTAATGGACTTAGTTTGTAATCGGGTTGGGCTCTCAAGGTAGGTAGTGTAACTTTTTAATTTCAGTTGTTTTTCTGTTAGTCCTTACATTAGATAGTTAGTTTCCCAGTTAGTCCTTTAGGTTTTTTGCACCATTAGTCCTTAGTTAAGTATTTTAATCAAGTTTATTACTCCCTCCGTCCCATATTAAGTGTCCATTTTTGACTGTTTGAATTCTTTTTTCATAAACTTTGACCGTAAATATTTTTCTTTATGTTATATAATGCTTATGAAAATTATACCATGAAAAATACTTTTCGAAAACTTATCCATTCATATATTTTGAATTGTGATCATATAACATTAAGATGAATATTATAGGTCAAAGTTGAAGAAAAACGACTTTAAAAATGTCAAAATGGACCATTAATATGGGAGCGGAGGGAGTAGTTTTAATTAGTTAATTAGGGTTTAGTTTTATGAAGTTTAATTTAAGTTTTATAAAAGTGAAAAAATTAGGGCTTTTAATTTTTATAGATTTCTGCACTTTTTCTTTATTTAGCGTAATTTTTATAAAAAATTTAGGATTTAAAAATTTTTTTTTTTTGTTTTTAATAGTTTTATTTTTTTTATAGTTTGTAATTAAGTTTAAATTTTAGAAAATATCTTATCTTTTAATCTAATAAAGCCAAAAATAGTTAATTGCTTTTTCTCAAAATTTTCACTTTATTATTTTAATTTTTAGGGAAAATATATAATTTCAATTATTCTCATTTTTTTTTATTTTTAGCGATTTAATTTAAAATTAAATAAGTTTTTAATTGATATAAATTTCAAAAAAAATAATCAAATAAATATTTTTATTGTCTTAAAATTTTCTTTTATTAATTTAGGTTTAGGAATTAGTTGCAATTTTGGGTTAAAGTTAGTTATTTGCTTAATTGTTGCGTTTTATTTGTTTTCCATATTTGTTTAATTGTTTAATTTGCCTTTAATTTTCAATTTTAATTATTGTTTTTTATTTAGTAGTCATAGATCATCAAATCAGCTATTTTCTTATTCAAATCATAATCCAAGCTTAAACGAGGTTTCAATTTTAAATAGTCGTTGGGGGATCTACACGGGTGATTCTTATTTACCCGTTTACAATATACGTATTTTATATTAATTTATTATTATTTTGAGAGTGAATTTTCCTTAGGGAATTTTCTTAATTGCTCTTTGAAGTATTTATTTTATATATATTTTGGGTATATAAAAAATTTAACATCAGTTTTGGCGCCGATGCCGGGGACTAGTGTTTAAGATTCCTTCGTTTTTAGTTTATTTGGTTTGAAGATCCTTTCACCCTCGAAAGTTTCATTCTTGTTTTATAATTCAAAAATCCAAAAAAATAATAAAATATAAAAAGTAAAAAATATTTTCCTTTTCTTTTTAGTATAAGTAAAAGATAAAAAAAAGAAAAATCAAAAATATATAAAAATAAATCTTCCTTTTTAATTAAGAAATAAAAGTCACCAATTGATAAAAATACCAAAATAAAATACTCTCAACGGCGGTATTATCATAATCAATTCCGGTGAACTTGTTGGTTCCCAAATCGATCTAAAATTTATTACTTGCACATTTGAGTCTCTAGAATCGGCTCACCTTGAAAAAGAATTTTGGAGCTACAGGGACGTAGTTATTATTTGTTTAGTCTCTTCGTGTAGCGTTAAAATCCTATTGTTTTTATTAAAAAAAAGAAAAAAAATTAGTGTAAAGTTTTGCTTTTTGATTTTGATTTTTTCTTTTTATGCGCACTCGTTCGCAATCTCAAAGACGTCATCAACAACAAATCCTCGTTGTTTTTTTTGGGGGGGGGGGGGGGGGGGGGAAAAAATTTTGATTTGAAGAAACCAATTGTCGATCAAAAACATTGTTGGAATGGCCGCAATCGAAGTTGGCCAAATGTTACAAGCACCCATTGAAGGGTATGAAGATGCTATTGTTGTTCCACCGATTAATGCTAATAATTTTGAGCTTAAACTGCCTTTAATCAATCTTGTGCAAAGTAATAAGTTTACGGGTAGACAAGACCCTCACAATCACCTTTGATTTTTCAACAAGGTTACTTCAACGTTTAGGCATCCCGAAGTTCCGAACACTTCGATAAAACTTTTGCTTTTTCCTTTTTCTCTAGACGGTGAAGCCCGAGATTGGCTAGACAAAGAACCTCCAAGATCAATTCTCACATGGGACGACCTTGTTTCAAAATTCATAAACCAATTCTTCCCACCTTCAAAAATGACTTATCTCCGAAACAAAATCACCAATTTTTTCCAAGAACCAAACGAAACCTTCAATGAAACATGGGAACGTTTTAAAGGACTTCTTCGTCAATGTCCTCGGCATGGCTTCTCGGAATTACACCAACTTGATACTTTTTACAATTCTTTGAATTCCAACGATCAAGATGCCTTAGATTTCGCCGCGGGTGGCAATTTCTTAGACAAGATGCCTCAGATGGTTTAGCGTTATTGAAAGCAAGGTCAAAAGTTAGTTACTAAGAAGTCGTGTTAGTGATTCAAGTGTGAGTAGGATGCTCCTCTTTCTACTTCTGCACCTTCTATTAATTCTTTCGATATGCAACAAATAGCCGCTTCTTCGAGGAATAAGATGCTATTAAGATGAAACAAATGGTGAATGATATGAAAGCTTTAGTAGTTACTACTCTGCAACCTCAAAGCGGTTGAGGAAGTATGTGTTAACGTGTGGATGGAATATATTTTAACCATTGTCCGTAAACTCGAGGTGGAAATGTTTTTCCCGTTTTTCATGACATCATCCAACCAATTTCAAAAAGCGCAGCCGTTGGTAATTTCTTCAAAGAAACCGACATTCCAATTTGGAAGTTCCTAATGAGACCATTCAGGGTTTCAATCAACCGAATGTCCAAAACAACCAAAACTGTTACCAAGGAACCAATTCTAATTTCAATCAAAACCGTGGAACCAACTTTAATCAAAACCGTCAAAACAATCAAGGAGCTGTTTACCAAGCCCCACCATACCAACCACCAACAAATCAACCTTTGGTTAATCAATCCTTTACCTCCGTTTCACAAATTCAAGGTGTGTCTTAAATGGATTTTGAAGTTATGCTAAAGCTAATGATGCGAATTTGTTTAACTTACAAATGAAGCTGGATAATTTTCAAATGAACCAACAATGATCTTTTCAAAGAGTTTACAATGATCTCAAAAGGAAGCAAGATGATTTTCAAAATGATGCTTCAGTTTATGCAAAGCTACACACCAACCATCGCGGGATAGATTTGATAAGTGTATGCATTGCTGTGATGACTACTGATAAGTATTTTTAAGTATGGAGGATTTTGGTATGTGCTTAAAATTTCATTCATAATTAACTTTTTTATCTATAGAAAACGAGCCTAAAGATACATGAATACACGGATCCTTATAAAATGGCAGTAATTTAGTGGTGTTTTGGATATTATTGTTATGAAGGAAATGGATATCACTAAAGGACAAATCGAAGCCAAAACTGAGCACTGGGGCTATTAGAACCTGAAGGAGCGTGAGAACATCAAATTCCGAAGACGTGTTTTTACTTAACATGATGCCAACTCGCATATTTTAATGGGGCGGGCCAAGCTCATTTAACCTTCTATTTATAAGTCTTACAAGTAAAAATGATCCAATTCAAATTCCAACACAAACAGGCCCAACTTCAAGCCCAACCAAAATTTCCTTTTAAACTTAACAACATAACACCTTTACCCCTATTCAGCGTTAGTCATTATGGGACTAACAAAAGCTAGTCCTTAAATATTTAACTTGTAGTCCCTAACCATTAACCCCGTTAACTCTTCCCTAACACGTTGATCACAAATACCTACTCAAACAACCCAATTTCCATTTGCCAACATGAACTACTATTCATTCCATAACTTTCCTCGTCCTATGCTTCATTCTAAAACAAACTATCACTTTACATTCGTCCCCACTTCATAAACTAACAAATCCACCTTGGCAATCCTCTACTTTCTGATTGGTTGATAGGACAAGGACCAAAATCAAGGGCTATGATTCAAGAACTTGGAGAACAAGAAAATTGAAGGGCTATGATGAAGCTTTTGAAGCCTCTCTCACAACCAAGCACCAGAAGTAGGGGTGAGTACGGTCCAAAGACCGGACCGGACCAGACCGGACTGAGGACCGACTTGGTCCAAAATGCTGGACCGAGGACCGGACCAAAATGGTACGGTCCGGTCTGGGTCGGTCCAGTCTGGGTCGGTCTTCGATCCGGTCCGGTCCTACACGGCATAATCGTCGGGTTTTTGGTCGGACCGAGCCGGACCGGACCGGACCGAGATCGAAAATAACAAATACCCCGGACCGAGGACCAGACCGAAATACGTTCGGTCCGGTCCGGTCCAGTCCGGTTTTCCAGTCTGGTCCGGTATGCTCACCCCTAACCAGAAGCACACCCTTGTGCACAAGCTTTTCTATAAATAGATTAGGTTTTCCTTTGAAAATGAGGAGTGGTTTTTAGGAGTAGTGTAGATGTGTTTTAGCTTATTTTTCCAGCTTAATTGTCTTTAAATATTGTAATTTCTCTTTCAAGCATTGTAATCTTTTTAAAGTTTAATGAAAGTTCAGTTTTAATACAAGTTTGTGTCGAATTTGCTTCTCATCTTTTATGCAATTTAGCATAAATGTGTTTTGATTTCACTTAAACAAATCTCAAATAAGATCTCAGTTCTCTTTAAAAGTCAGTTCTAAAATCAGTTTAATCTTTCTTTAATAATACTGTTACATTAAAATCAGCTTAAATACCTTTGCTTATAATGGAGTGCTTAATTTTAAGGATGATAAGCCAGATTTGGATGGGTTATAGGTTTTACTAGCTTGTTTTTAAACAAGCTAAAGCTTGTAAAATAGCTCTAAGAGCATTAATGTCCTTGTTTAGTGCAAAGGACAAGGTACTCTTACTTTTCTTATTTTATAGCTTATTTTTTTTTTGCTTATTTTCTGCTTATTCTCTGCTTATTAATGCTTAATATTGCTTATTCTTTCTTTATAAATGCTTTTCATGTTTATGTTACAACTTTTATGTCTTTTGGATTAGTTTTCATTTTAAACTGCCTTATTTAGCCTAAAGCTGCTTATTCTATGTGCTTATTTCTATGTTTTAATTGCTTATTTGTCCTTAAGTATGTTGATGCTTAATTTGTTTCTAGTTTTCAAAGGCTTTATAATCTGTTTTGAGTTTTAAATTGGATTAATGATTCTAAAGGGGTGTTTGGCACAGGCAGTACTAACATATGTTAGTACTGCTTAAGTCATCTTTGGCTTTAAGTCTAACTTTGATAAGCTCTTTAGTGATCTTATGAACTGATTTGATAAGCTTTTATAGTTTAGATTTCAGTTTTAAGGTATTAGCTATAAGTTCGTATGATTTGAGGTCTTAATGCTTTCTCAAAATGCTTATATTTGTATCTGTTTGAAATGCATTCATAAGTGTTGTTTTTAGCTTCATTCTGATCTTTATTTCCATTAGATAGTATCTAGTTAAGTTTGCATTAGCCATTTTAAGTTTTAGCATAATCTGCCTTTACAAGTTTTCTAGTGTTTTTAGCTTAAATTTTATTTTTCAATTTTAAAACTAGTTTAGCTATAAGTTGTTTTAGGTTCTGAGATTGATTGCACAAGCTTATTGGAGTACTAGCTTAATTTGTTCAAGCTTATTTCACACTTTAGTCATCATTTAGTAGCTTAATTTTAGGACTGCAAGTAGCATTTTTCTTCTTTTATAAAAACTTAAAAAACCAAAAACAAGTTAGATATCAGTCACTTATGCAGATCTTTTTAGGCTTATTTTCTTATTCAAATTTCATAAATTCAGCTTTTATATGTTTAATGGTCAGCAATCTTAATCTGTTTTTAGGTTTTTGCTTTTTCTAAGTGTTTATTATTTCTCTAAATTAGCTTGAAATTTGACAAAAAGTCTTTAGAAAGTGAATTTTGTGTCAAACTGTCTTAATGGTTCTCAGTGCTTATTATGCTATTTTGTTTGCTTAATGTTAGTCTCTTGTGCTTATTAGGTCTAGGGGTAAGGCTGTTTTCAGCTTATTTGCTTTTCTTTTAGCTAATTGAGTCCAAAAGCCTAAAATATTTAGCTTGTTTCTTTAAAAGTTTAAAAACCAAATCTATCATTTCTTTTTAGCTTTTTTCAGCTTATTTTTAAGTTCTGTCAAAAGTGCCTTTTTTAAAGTTGGTATTTTAGCTTATTAGAAACTTTTTCAAAAATAAATTAAAAAATAAATAAAAATGTTATGCCGTATAGGGAAGTCCTAGGTTTGAACCCGGGACCTCATACTTAACTGAATAACATTTTAACCCACCCCTCACTACCAACTGCCCTTGGAACTTTTTCATTCATACTTTGTTTTATTTTATATTTAACCTTACATTCAGTTTTAGCTTATCTGAGCTTAAGGGCTTTTTAACTGCTTATTTCTTCAGCCAAGTTTCAAGTTTTTAATTTTCATAGATTCTTAACTATTCAAGGCACTTTCCCTAAATTTTTCAGATTTTTAGTTTAATATTTTTAATATTTAATTTAGATTAAAACTGTTTTTAATTCATAATAAATTAATTAAAAGTGAAAAAAATATAATTCTTTTTTCTAAAATTATTTTTAATCATTTAGGACCGTTAAAAATTAAATTTGCATTTTTAGGGTTAAAATTTTAGGATTTAGGTTTTTAAGGCTCAGGTTTTGATTCTTGTTATCGTTTTTGTGTTTTTACCTTAATTGCTTTCGTTTTTAGTTTGCTTTTACTTGTTTTTGCATTTTATTTGCAGAAATAGAATCCAAATCAAAAATCTTGATTATTCAATCACGCGATCACGAACTTAACCACGATTCTCAATTCACGCCTCGTCAGGAAACGACTCGGGAAGGGTTTTTTGGATTTACTTTGGTCAAAAGTAATCTTCTAGAACCCTCTTGGAATACTTACTCTCTCTCATTATTTGATATTTTGGTTTTAATTATATATATGTATATTAAGTTATATATATAATTAAGTTGAAATCAATTTTTGGCGCCGCTGCCGGAAAGGAGACATGCATACATGGCTGTAACGACGGAATAGACATGCACGCTCGATCATATCTTCATTCGCGTAAAACCAGCGGCTAATCATCAAGTGAGAGGGAAGTAAATTGTTGTTAAATAAAAATCAAGAAACAAATAGATTAAGACTTAAGATACAAGTTGCTAGACACTTATTTCCCGACTGTTACCATGATAAAGACACAACTATTTACAACGTCTTGATCATCGATAAAAAACAACAACCTAAGTTGGCGTTCCCGTAACGGTCAACTTCCTAATCATCCCAAAACTTTACATACTCTACAAGGCAAGTGGCGATATCTTCCACTTTGTACAATACTTTACATCGTTGATTCTTCTGAACGTGTCAACGAATGATCGATCCTTCGTGTAATTCCTTCGGTAATTGCGAAACGATTATCTTCAAACTTTCTTTCTCACTTTTTTGTATTTTTCTCATTTTTTCGATTTTTTTGCTAACTAAACTTCAAATTTCGGTGTAGTTTCACCATCTTCATGATCATAATAATTCCGGATAATTTCTTCGATAGTTCCTTCGTTCTTCGGATTCACCAATAATTGTGATGGTAGTAAAATCACATGAGCTTTGACTACTAGTATACATTCCCATTTGCAATGTGCAAATTTCCAACCGCACCAAAGATAGAAAATGACACAAGACTCGAGAAATACAAACTTTACACTTTAAGCAACTAGCAACTGTAAATTAAACTTAATCTAACAGGGTAGGTTAAGGTGTAAGGGTGTAACGAAATAAATAGTTGGTGTAAATACCTAAACGGATTGACTCTACAGGTTTTTCTAGTGGATCTTCACTCTAAAAGATAGAGTGGAAAAGGTTTAAAACGGGGAGTTAAATACTAGTGTAGTTAGTTAATAAGCAACATGTAAAGGCGATTTGGGTGTAATCCTAAGATTTACCAATTTAAACAAGTTACTCCAATTAAATCCATAATACTTATCATTGTGGTCTCGAGTGATATACCAAGCCAAGTTCTAAAGTCTACAACATCACCGGCACACTCATATTTTGTAGAATTTGGGTAAACATTTAGAAATGGAAAGGCTAAATCCTCACAATATCTAACAAGGGTTATTGTGTGCGGGTTATGTAACATGTAATTTCACAAAAGTATGCTTGAAATTTTTTTAAATTTGAACATAATTTAAGCATTTTAATGTGAAAATTAAGACAAGTAAACATTCTAATTCCATCCCCCCACTTGAATTATACAACATCCTCGTTGTATAGATAAAATATTAAATACAAGAATTAAAAAAATAGAATGAGAAACTCCCCTGATTATTGCTCGGTAGATTCTCCAAGTTGCGTTTATTAAGCAAGAATTCGTGTTGAACAGCCGCCTTGAAGTTTCAAGACTCCAACACTTCAAGATCTCCAGATTTGTAAATTCTCCACAAATATTCGTCGATATTTCTTTCACGAGGTCCTGTAGAAAATATAGAAAGAACATGTGTATCTTATCTTGGTACCTACGATTAATTTAAACTAAACTAAAAAAAATAATTATGGATCAGACTAGTGGATACGGTGTATCAAGTTAGTGAATACGCCGTATTCAAAATCTAACAATAATGTTTTTAAAGTGCAATAAAAATAAAGACTGATAACGTCCAGACAATCAATACGCCGTATGGTATGGAGCGGATATGCCGTATTGATGTATGGGAAGACAGACTCGATAACAAAATTAAATAACATTCCGGGTTGTCTCCCGAGAAGCACTTTTGTTTACAGCGAAGTCTTTAAGTTAGACTTTTCTTTAGCTTCTCTTCATTATTCCATCTCATGCACGCTAATGTGCCCGCGTGTGAGCCATACTTCTGTCTTTGCATTTCGAATGTATTCGGGTCCTAGATTCAAAACTCCTTTGTAGAACCCCTTAAGCTTTTGGTATGCATGTGAAATTCCATTCTTCTCGTCTTTTTCACTTACCATCAGTAATGGTGGGATCTTGTTGCATTGCTCATTAGTGTGGTTTTTAAACTTCAAATGTGATCGCACCATTTGGTAAGTTGCTTCATCATTATTTTTGTAAAGGGTAATTATCCCTTAAAATCGTTTTGCTTTAATTCCAACTTCTCTTAAGAACGGTTCGCCAACAATAACATCGCCCATTCCTTCATCACGATAAGCATTCATATTTTCTAAAACTGCAAAGTCAGTTACAACAGAAAAAGTTCCAACAAAAATAGGCACATTCATTACGGCTCCTACAACATTATTCCCTTTGTACACCATCTTATCTTTCATTATAGAGTTATGAAACTTTTTGGACATCACATTGACATACAATAATGGGAAAAAATTAGCGTGAGTGAATTCAAATCCTATCATGCAAGAAAACCTTAAGTTGTGAGCACAATCTATATGTATCTTCTTATCATCGTCGCAATAACTAGGGTAATCATCAATTCCAGTATCAAGACCTTCATCCCTAGTTCTAAATTCCTCAATTACCTCACCTTCCTCAATGGTGGGCATCAAATCATCTCCTTGATTTCTCCTAAGCTCATTTGGTTCATTTAGATCATTTAATTCAATGTAATCTTTCAAGAAAGGGTCTAATGATCTATTTAACACCAAAGTCTCTCCCATAAGCCTAACTTCTAAATCAAGTTACATTCTATCTCTCAAACTTAGCATATAGACCATCTTAATTAAACTACTAGCAGGTTTAACACTTTTGAAAATAATCTTTTCTTCCCCGACCCTTAAAGTAATCTTTATTTTGTAAACATCAATCTTAGACCGGGCGGTAGACAAAAATGGTCTTCCGAGGATCAAGGGCACTTTGATATCCTCGGGCATATCAAGAATTATAAAGTCTATGGGGAAGGTAAATTTACCAATTTCTACTAGTACGTTTTCAGCTATTCCTTTTGGATATTTCACAGTCCTATCTGCCAATTCAACTGTCACCCTAGTGTGAGCTAATTCACCTAATCCTAAGTTAAGGTAGGTTAAGAGAGGCATTACACTAACGTTAGCTCCTAGGTCAACAAGGGCATTATCAAAGCAAACATTATTAATAAAGCAAGGTAAATTGAAACTTCCTGTGTCTTTTTCCTTTCGGGGTATGGTGTGATTGATATGTGAAGCTCCATAAGCTTCCGTAAATTTTAGTCCATAGATCCCCTCTTTTTCTTCTTTACAGTAATGATTATCTAAACGACTTGGAAAAGTAACTGTCGTTTGTCTTGACTTGTACACCAGCTTACTGTTCTGTCCAGTGGATACGACGTATTGAGGAGATCTAATACGGCGTATCGGGTATGAATCAGCTTTAATAGTGGTAGAAATCGACTTGACTTGATCTCTCGGGTTTGTTTCAGTTGAGCTTGGTAGGCTTTCAAATCCTCTTTCCTAGTAGTACCTTGCTCATTTTCCTGATTTGTATCTCTAAATTTTTGATCGATGCTCCTTGGTTCCTTATGGCAGCATCTGTCATAGCTTGGATTTCTTTGATTAAATTTGAATTTTTTCGTGTCTCTTTGCTGATTCACTTATGAATTTGCTTAGGGTATCTTCCATAGATTGCCTTCGTTCTTGGTACGAAGGATTTGCGTTGTTCCTTTGATAGTACCCTGGAGTTGTTGCTCTATATCCTCCTTCGTGAAAAGGTCTACTTGAGCAGCATAAACTTTTTCATTTACCTTCTTGATCTCTCTTCCTAGATTGTTCAATTGTGCTTGTATAGCAGCCAGTCCGTCAGAAGTCTCGATACTTCTTCCTCTAGATGTTCCATTATTCTATTTTTGAGAGTATTCTACCATTTCTTTGATGGCTACTTTAGCATTAGTAACAGTCTTCGATGGTATGGCACCTCTTGAGTCAAGAATTTGTCGTGTTGGAATATCCAACCCATTGTAGAACAAAATTACCTCCTGGATCTCAGTCAAATAGTGTTGAGGACACTTTATCAAGAGTTCTTTAAAGCACTCCCATGCTTGATAAAGGGTCTCATCTGGTTCTTGCTGAAAGTTGTTAATTTCCTCCATTTTCTTCGCAGTTTGACCAGGTGGGCAATATTTGTTCAAAAACTTAGTTTTAAGATCTTCCCAAGT
>BQNB010197350.1:0-11219 GCA_026074375.1 Tanacetum coccineum | reverse complement strand
AGCTAGTAATCAAATTTTTAGAAGATGGTGAATATTACACAATATATCTGTTGAACATAAGAGGAAAATTATAATATCAACAACAAAGTATAATATCGATCAGTTAGAATACTAGACATATGAATTAGACAAAGTAATACACTTTGAGATATTATAGCGTATTAATTAGCAAGGAACTCAAGTAAGTGTACTATACGAGAATTCAGACAACAAATAACCATCTAACAATAATCTATATATATAACTAAAACATGATATTAGAATGACACGTGTCGTCTTTTTACGACGTCACGTGTAATTCTAAAAATATTGAATTTTTTTAATTTATTAACTGTGTTATGATAATATAATAGTTACTCCATTATGGTACATGAAGTTTTTACCCACATTAATATTTAAATTATTAAGAGTTAAAGTTATTGAACACAAAGAATGTTATTCGAATGTTCCATTATGGTACGTGAAGTTTTTTTGGGCCAAATATACACATCAAGTTTACAAATGTTTCATTATGCCCATTAATGTTGAGAAAATGTGTCATTATACCAATTAATGTTCAAAAAAACGTTTAATTATGCCCCCTTTTGTTCCAAATTTTTACACATGCGAATCCCTTTTGTAAACATAAATGGGTATATGTGAACACAAAAAAAACTTCATGTACTATAGTTAAACATTGGGGAAACTTTTTTCGTATTCAACAACTTTAACCCAATTATTAAATGTTATCTTCTTATTGAAAATATATGTTTAAAATTGTTTCAAAAAATGCAACATAGGTTGTATTTCAAAAAAATCAAATCATACTTTATTTAGTAATATATTTTTAATTTAGATGTTTTTTAATAATATGTTTTATTAAAAAAACTTGATTAATTGGGGCTGTTATGTTGTGTGCGGAGGGAAAATTTATTTGTAGAGAGTGGATATCTAGTTTTGTGAGCGCAAGACAGATTGTTTAGGCTGAAAAGCGAGGATGCGTGTTGTAGCAGCGACCAGATCGGGCGCTCACAACACGGAGATAAGAAACAGTTTATAGTGAGAGTATGCGGTTGGTGTAGCTCATGGTGCTTATAAAATTAACTCTTGGACGAGAAGGAATTTGAAACTAAGAAAACACAATTACCTCAAGAAGAAAAACCCCCAAACTCCGATTCACAATTAGCTCTGATTCACCTCAAGAAGAAAAACCCCAAACTCCGAACAAAAAGACTAAAACTCCGATCAAACTCGATATCATCACCGAAGGTTGAAATCATCATTCTTGGATTTGCTTAGAGGTAATATAATTGAATGATTTATATTGAATTAATTTCTGTTAAATTGATCACTTTCAATGTTGTTACATGACTTCGTGAACCACTGAACCAAACAAGAATAAATTTCTACCGAGTTTGTTTATGACTGATAGTAGGAAATTTTATGACTATTGTTGAACATACTTAAATCATACGTACTATTTGTTATTAGATAACATTATGTATCATACCTTAATTGTGGTCTCTAATTTTGATATTAAGTTTAAAACTTTAGATTTTTTTTTTTGTAAAACTAATATAGGTCTTTTAGTTGTTATATTCTAAAAGGGCTTGTGATTTTGATGTTAATTTTGTTCCAATTTAGGAAAAAATTAGAGTTTGATTGAAGTTCTAATTTAATTAATAAAGATGGCAAGCACGAAGATATAATTGGTGGTTGATTTGGCCGCTCATATGATTGCTTTTAATTTATTTGACCTCTATTGGGTTCAATTGGTGTGTGACTGTGTTCGAGACTTAACATGTTTAAGATTAGTACCGTTTTACCTAGAACGAGTCAAGTTATAATGTTTCACGAGAACAGATTGTGTGAAGAATGATACGAGGAATAAAAAAGACACCCAAAATGTTCCAATTGGTCCACGGATAACAGTGACTCCCAAAAGAGAGGAAACATGTGATAGGCAGGTGAGGGTTAGGGAGAGGTCTATTGTTTATGAACTTATTAGTTACTAATTTATATTGTTTCTATATTAATATGTTAATCTATACCTTCTATCACAAAAGAATGTTATTGTTAGGAGGCCATGTTCAGACGACACATTTTCGTATCTAAAATGTTTGGTAAGGAAATTTAGTGTGATTGACTATTACTTAAACCTTCTTTATAATCTATGTATTATTTATTAACAATTCTTTGTGTTTCTCTAACTGTAGGCTACGACCTGGGATCATGAAGAAGGGAAAACATATGCTTTGAATATGCCCATGTCTTATTTAGTACCAAGGAATTTTTTTTATCTAGAGAAATCAATTGCCAACTCACTTGAATTGCTAGAGACAATGCAGGTACAATGTATCCTTATGACTAATGAATTTTGTTTGCTACATTTTGTGATGTATGGCCTTTATTCTATTTGACAAGACGTATTAGATAATGTTGATAGGGGAGCAGTGTTTTCTTGATTTAGAAAATAAAATGTCTTGCACGAAACTTGGCTATATTTGTTAATCGTGTATCCCTTATTATTTCTTTGGTGTATGATTTAAGAAGGGTGTTTGAGATAAAAGATAAGTAGCTTCTCTGTGAGTATGAGAAAAT
Organism: Tanacetum coccineum; assembly: GCA_026074375.1. NCBI lineage: Eukaryota > Viridiplantae > Streptophyta > Magnoliopsida > Asterales > Asteraceae > Tanacetum > Tanacetum coccineum. The sequence goes on along the minus strand of BQNB010197350.1, from coordinate 8,639 downwards.
AATGTATATAGTAAACACCCTTTTCACATATATTTTGCTGTTTAGAGAGAAAACGCAATAACATAGATGATAATCACATCACAATATTCTCATATGTCAGAAAACTGAACGACGGGCACCCTTTAATGTTTCTACAAAACTAGAAAAAGAACACAAAACTGATGCAAGTCACTTGAAATACTGTAAACTGATTCTCAAAGTTATAACTTTGAGATCATACACACTCTTGTGCAATTAGTGATAAATTTTATTAACTATGATCTAAATTCTAAATGGATTTATTGTAATTGAATATCCGAGTTTGTATACTCACGCCCATTGATGCAAGCCGTTTGTATTTGCATCGAGGTGTAGTGTGGTGTGAACCTACATGTGTATCTCCAAGTGATTCCTGCAATTAAGGTTAGGGATAAAATGGTCAGGAAGATATAGACTTGTGATTATAAGACACGGCACCTGCCCTTTTTTTGTATTCTGATTAAGTGACCTTGCGTTGGAGCTCAGGTGACGTTGGTTATTGGCCGGCCTTTTTCTAATCATGCTTTGCTCCTTCAATTGTGAAAAAAGTAATTAGAAAGAAACAAACGGCCTGGTTTTTAGAAGAGATAACCAATAGCAGAAAAGAAGATATAAAAAAACAAAAGTATATGCCGGTGTATTACGTACATGCAATCTTTATTACAGTTTGTCAAAGCTCAACTGGAGGACCTGATTGCTTCATAATTGGATCAGGTAGGCACATAAGAGCGGAGACCAAATAGATATGATCGTTTAGTGGTAAAAGTGGTCTGAATAAGTTAGTCCATTGAAATCGGTCATTCTATTGTGTGTATGAATATGCTACCATTTCTGTTTTCATACCATGCTTTTTTTCATCTCCTACAATTGCTGGTATAGCTGAAGGATTCCACAATAACATGTGTTATGATTGTAACCTTTTGCAGATAAAAGAGATCAACAATTACTTTTCCCTAGAAGTCACTCGCTGGCAAGCTGAAGCTTTACAACCGACCCAGCTAAACCAAAAAACCGAGCCGACCCGAGTCTAATTTGATTCGGTCTTGGTCAAGCCTTTCTGCACATTTCGATTTCGATTTCAGTTCGGGTCTGTGGACGGAAGCAAAGGATACTTGAAATTAAGTTGGCATGTTTAATGGGTATGTTAATTAGTGTGTGTGACGTTCAGATTTTAGTGATCTATTTGGTTAAAGGTAAGTGGTTCTTTTACTTTGCACCTCATATTCCGGTAATAAAATAGTAGTTATAGTTCAGCCGTCTACATAACACAATTACTTTAATCGTGTGATATGTGTTATATTATGGTGATTATTGTGTGAGCCTTTGTTTCGATCATTTTTCCCATTATGGTGATTATTGTTTGAGCCTTTGTTTCGATCATTTTTCCCAACATCGGGTGATTAAGTATAAGTACAAAAAGTCATTGACTAACAGTTTCCAGATCTTCTATATACAATATATTATGTTGTCTTATGTGTTTTTGATTTAATAATTTGTTGGATCGTTTCATGTATGCAGGATGGTGGTATTGATGTGATAATAAATGCGAAAAATTACTAACAAACTTGCTTTCTTATCCATTCCATGATACTCTATCAAGGTACTTGCAAACTTTATGTCCATCAAAATTTTAAAGATGATATATAGTTTTCTTGAAAGTGGGATGTTTTTTTTATATTGTGCATGCATTGTTTGTTATCCTCCCTAAACATTTATATCGTCTAGGCATATCTTCTGCTCTCTGTGTTAAACAAAAAAAAACATTATGTTTCATTTGCTTATTTTGTTTCTTTACTTAAAAATTATATAAGCAGATATACAATTTTATCCAATATTGAAAACTGGTTATCAGCTTACAAATAAGCAGCTTAGCGCTCAAATAAGAAATACCAACCACCCATAAAGTAATGCCAAACACCCTCAAAACTGTTTGACTTTATTTGTTCTATAGACACGTATCACGTCCTTCTGGTGAGAACACACACAATGATCTTATAAGTACTTTTAACAAGCGATCCCAAACACTTCCCCATAATCTTAACAGTATATGTTACCTTAGGCGCTTGATAAGTGTCAACTTGGAGATGCATTATACTCACAACTTCACCTGCCGTTTTTTTGTTTTCTGATTGAGTGACCTTGCATTGGAGCTCAGGTGACGTTAGTTATTGGTCGGCCTTTTTCTAATCATGCTTGCTCCTTCAATTGAAATAAAAGAAATTAGAAAGAAACAAACGGCCTGGTATTTAGAAAAGATAACCAATAACAGAAAAGAAGATATATAAAAATAAAAGTATATGTTGGTGTATTACAGACCTGCAATCTTTATTACAGTTTGTCAAAGCTCAACGGGAGGACCTGATTGCTTCATAATTGGATCAGGTAGGCACATAGGAGCGGAGACCAAATAACTATGTTTCTAGAGTTTAAATGTGCAACATTGATGACCAATCCTCCTGCATTCAGGTAGACTTTGTGGCACAAGCATCTTCAAGAAAACTAAGCTTGGACGTAGAAGTAGGAGAGTGATTTATATCAAAAAGTACCACAGCCTTCTACCCAATATGTGTGTGTTTTTTCGCAACATGAAGGTATATGTCGCACACCCAACCCCTTTAATAAGGTGTATTCATTGGTTTCTGATATTTTGGCCGATAAATCCATGAGGTTTGAACCCACCGCCACACAAACTCAAACCGGGTAAATCCCTCCCTTTTTCAGGGTTGTTTGCACCAACCGTATTTTTATATAAGGTTTGAGTGTTCTTTTTTATTGAAGGTTCTAAGTTTTTCAACTGTTCTTCTTTGTGTAAATGGGTGTATGGGAGTAATTTTGGAAGCTTGTTATGTATATTGAAACAGAGACAACACAAACACAATGTAGGATACACATTCTAAAGTACAATACCTATTTGAAATCTCTGAACGGTGTCTTTCTCTAACTTGATCACGAATGTTAAGAACTATAATATATCCACTATCTCAGACAGAAAGAGGACCTGAATTCAGACTAAAAAAGACTGACGCTCAGATCTGCAAAACCAGAAGGAAACAAGAAGAATGATCAGTAAGTAGTTTACATCCTCTCCCAGTTTTTGTTTTTCTTTATGTAGGGCGGGAGCTGTACCCTACAAAATTTTTGAACATGAAATTTCTACTACCATTTAATAGTGCCTGTAGTTGAAGCAAAAATTACATGGATCACATTCAAATAATAACTATTGTTCCTACAAAAATATTTAATATTTAAAACTTTTGAAAATGAATAAATTCACGGATGGCCTTCACAAACATATACTTTACAATTAATAGGTTAATTTTATTATTTGTAGTATGTAATACCCAGTTTTATTATTTCCGAAGTGGTTGTCGGTACAATTGGATGTAAAAAGTATTTGCTAAGAATTCATAAAAAGTCAACATGTTGAGACCTTAACAAGCTTTTGTGACAGGTTTTCCAAAGTTTCTTGGAGTGTGTACTAATACAGGTGAGTTTTCGGGTCGTTAGAAGTCTTATTACTATCATGGTTATATGAGCAAGAAAATAGTTTTGAGAAATGAATGTGTTGTATTGTGGAGTGTTTAGTGAATGTATGTGATTCTTTTGTTATGTTTGTATCGCATTCACATTTACTAGGATGATTGAGTGAGTTTGTTACCGTGATATATGTTCTATTAAAGTGATACTCCGTATTATATAAAAGATTGCATTCTTAGAGAGATTATGCATGAATATTGCAGGAGTGATCATTAACTCATAAATACAAAGCATATGCAAAGCAATTAAAGACACACCACTATTATTGCTAAAAATGACCATGTGTATGAAAATACTATATATGTACCCTTATCATGTACGTAAAAAATACGAGTAATTTCATATCTCCCCTCCTTTTAGTTGAAAATTTCATATTTACCCAAACATGTATTAAAAACATCGTACATTGTGCATTTAATGTTTATACTTTGGGCATATTATGAAATTAATCACAAAAATATGGTGATATATGAAGTTATTCTTAAAATATAATTATAAACCAAAAATTAAAAACATTAACTTAAAAAAATAACATATTTATTTTTTAATAAATAAAAATACGTTAATTAAAAACTTAGAAAAAACCCCGTGCGTGCAGGGGTATTATAACTAGTTCATAAGAAACGTTAAAAAACAAAACTAACAAAGTTATATACTCCCACTATAGTAATGTGCGATTCATTCGATCAGTAAGTTTTCCAAAAGGTTTTATTAATAATCATTTAACTAACCACACCATGACTTATTAAATTAATGGATTTGATGAATCACCATGAATCACATATTGAGTCAGATTCATTTTTCGTTTAATCCATAAAAACAAGAGTTGAAAATACACTTCATGCAATTAAGCACATAAATTATATTACCATGTTATCATTCCACATGTTAATATCAACATTCAACATAAGGATCTTGGAATTTAATTATGTCATGTATATCATGATCGAAACTTAAAGATGAATAGAGATTTGTGTACCCGTATGTATGATCGGACGGTCGGACCAAATACCTTTTCCACAGTTTGCATTAATTTCCACCGTACCATATCAATTCAAACTCTAACGTCATCTCCCAATATATCTTTTTACATAGATTCAACAATCTTCACTATCACAAACAAAGTACTTTATACGATTGTTAGTTAATTTGGATGTGTGTGATAATCCTGGATAACTCGTTTATATCATGTAAAAGTTCACTTTCCGTATAAAGTATTTTGACCTTTATCAATGTCTGGGTTGCACGAAATCTCTATCGGGATAATATAAGGAGTATAACAATTTATGTTCTAGGCACAAGAATCATAAATCAAGAACAATGAATGAATTGTATATGTATTTTCATTATATTTAATGAGACTAATGAATCTGTTTTATAAACAGATTCTAGATGACAGTTAAGCAGTTAAAGTTGGTTAAAACCAACTTTCACAACTGTTTTTCAACAGTTACACGGCTAGCAGTACTAACTACTTAGTGCTGTCAGTGGAAAATACATAGTACTGCCTGTAGTAAACCAACTTAGTACTGCCAGCACTTAGTGCTAGCAGTACTAACTACTTAGTACTGCCAGTGGAAAAACCTACTTAGTACTCATCTCTGCATTTTTGTCATGGTCGAAAACATATTAACTCAACGAGTGTGTACTCCACACTTCCCTAACTCGTATCTAAGCTAAGTATGAAATCTCATTAGTCTCTAGTAAATCGTCATTACCTAAATGGCCGTTGATGACACTAAAATCACCAACATTACTGCCCGGTGATACACTAATTAAGGTTGCGAAGTTTTAATTTGCTTCATTATGTTTGCACTATTTTGTTGGTGCCGGTTTAATTTATAGCAAGGTTGGATCAGGTGGTTATCACTCTTGCCTCTGGAGACAGAGGTCAAGGGTTCGATCATCACTCTTTGCATGGTCGGAGGTCCTTTTCTACATTTGGTAGAATCAGAAGCAGTCTCTCTACCTTAGGTAGATGTATGATTCTCTACATCTCAACCTCTCCCATATACCGTGGAAGATGGTATTGATACCCATAACCCGTGAAAGACGGTATTGGATGTTACCTTACCTTACCTTTTTTTTTTGGTGTCGGTTTAAACTTTGTTCTAATAAGTTTAGATAGTTATACTATCTCGACATCCATACGTATTTCTGTTGCACTTACATTGTTGAGACATAGTTGGTTTGACGTGTTTGAATAAAAAAAATTCGTTTATGTATATCGTTTATTTAAAAGTAGGTTTCTTTAAGATTACGAAAAATATGATACATTCTTCCTTGATGATATTTTATTAAAGAAATGATAGTCTCCTACTATTAATTCCTATTTTTATTAACTTTAACGAGGTCTGCCAATAAAGAAGCAACATAAATATGTTTGGTTTATCTTGAACGGTTTTCTACCCATTCAATCAAATTTAGCCTGAACACACTTCATAGCAACATTGTTTTCATTAAACAAAACATATTACACTTTTGAAGAACAACTTTCAAGCAAAGAAAAACGTTTTGATTTTGATGTTGCTTAATAACGATCCTATATATGCTAAATAACTTGTTTTTAAAACTTATATTGCATGCATCTTTGACGTGCTCAATTTTTAACAAACAAAATGCTTTCCTTAAAAAGGTTGAATTATGCTTTATAGAGGTTTTAGCTACTCAAATTAATCATTCAATCTTCTCGATACACTTTGTTCTTTTAGCTATTTAAATTCAAACAAGTCGTCGTTAACCAACTGGGCTAGCTCAGTTGGCCACCAAGATTCCTTAGGGGCTTGGGGAGGGGATGTTTGGCTAGGGGAGGTCTCAAGTTCGAGTCCCACCCGGGACTTTTACCCCTTCAGGCGGAATAGGATGAAGTACAGACGGGTTCAGGGTACAGCTTACTGCCCAATTGGATGTCACTGCTGGACCTGAACCACCAACAACTAACAAGCCGTTCTAAAAAAAAAAAAATCAAACAAGTCGTCTCTTTATGTTTATTTACACAGGTTACTTCTATATGTAGTAAGTCTTTTATAACATATAACTAGTGCAATACCCGTGCGTTGCACGGGTCTAACGATTAAATAATTTAAAAAGTGTATTGAGAACTTGATGTATTTACGAATACTTAAAAGAAAAGCATACATCAACAATTCAACATAGTAGAAAATAAAATTGGTTTCTTTGATCGTTTTAATATTGGCTATTGACAAAACAACATCTACCTCTGTTTTTTACATATAGATAAGAAATTTCAAATTAGGTACATATTAAGTTCTATTCGATTTCCAAGTGATAATACATACATTATTTGTCAATCATGTATTATTTGTCAATCATGTATCTACATCCGTAGCATCATTATGACCATCAACCAAAAAAACAAATACTCCCATATTTTAAACTTCCAATTTCAGTAATAATGTTTCATCTCCATGTCGCCAAATCACTTGTGTCTAGCAACCATGCATGATGTCCATGTTGTATGAAAGTGCAACCATGGTAGTATTAGATTGGTAATTGCCTTGTGTCATTCATTAATCAAGCAACAATATATAGCTACATAGAATTATTTAGAATATAGGCTTGGGCTATAATACACAAGTAATAACCCATACAAAACTAATAACGATAGTAATAATACATTTAACAGAAGCACAAGCTCCTCTTAAGCATGGTGGCTGGATCACCTTCTCATTCTTCATGGGCCTTTATTTCTCTCATACATGCATAAGGAATCATTATTAAATAATATGAGACTATGCTTAAGGTAAAATTTATTTTTTTTCTTTATTTATTGATGCATGCAGATAAAGTTCTATATAATATATATGTACCAAGCTTCGTGTTTTCTTACATCATAGTATGCCAATAGTTATAAATTCGAAATTTGTGGATGTAGTAAAGATGACTCATTTGACACTCGTGACTGGAGGATGGAACAACAATGTTACAATTTGGATGCGTGATTCACCTTATCAAGCAACGAATGGGTATCTTTTTGGCATGGTCATGTTTAAAGAAAGAAAATAATATTAGGCCTTCATACAAATATACTAATATATATGAGGTTCTTTTGTTGAAAAGCGAAACCGAAAAAGTGTATAGCTCAATGTTACCTCATGAATTTTGACACATAGATATTGTCCCTGACTTGCTATTCAAAGGGAAAAAAATCAAAACTTCATAAAAAATTTAAAAAGTATGAAAAATAACGTAAACTGTTGAAGTTTAGATCCAAAAAAGCGTAGACATGAACTTTACCTTGATGTCTTCAGTGACATTCATTTTGGCGATGTCGGTTAACACGTTTTTGGTTGCCTTGATAGTAAACACATATTGTTTAACTTGTTCATCTCTGTTAATGGAAGAATCAAATGTTAGTAATACTTTAAAATAGAAAACATATGATTAATACAATTATACATCCCTTTTGGTTTGCTTAAATGAGTTCGCTGTATTGTTTATGAATTAGAAATGGTTTTGAATTTATAAATCGTATGCATGGTCAATTTACTCGTCGAAATTCATTCTATTTAAAATTTAATATACTTCCCCGTCAATGATAAGATCAAAATGGTATTTTTAAGGTTACCTTGTTATATTTCAAACTTATCATACTCTAATAATTTAGCACATGCATATATTAGGTTTTAATGTTTCCTCTTTTATCTCCCGGTAGTTGCAAAAGATAATTAATAAATTAGGACGACTGAGATTGAAACTTCACTTGATCCATGGGTTTAAAGATAGTGACAGGTCATGTTTGTTTCTCTTAGCTACGTTGGCAATAGAAAAGAAAATTAGCAATACCCGTATACATGGAATGTTTTCAAGAGTATAAATGAAACTTTTTATATGTAGTAAATCGATATTTTAGGAAATTTCCTTTTCTATTGCCGACAGAGCTAAGAGAAAAAACATTACATAAAACTCAATCTTAGCCATCGAAATGTTTTCCATATTAAATCTCACCCATTGAAAATAAAAGATGCCTATTTTGTAGCTATCAACCACAATTCTAAAAGTTTCCCATACAAAATAAAGCACATGTTGGTATTCGAAAAGTGATGCCTATCCTTTCTTAACAA
>BQNB010197348.1:0-11219 GCA_026074375.1 Tanacetum coccineum | reverse complement strand
TCTGGTTTTAAAAACGAATGTGAGTGTTGCTAGACGTTTTCGTCGTTAGTATATGTGTTGTCTGCTACTCCAACTCCCAAGTGTGAGCTGTTGGGTTATGTTAGTTGGATACGCAATGTACAACTAGAAGTGTGTGAGCCTATTGGGGGCACACACGTTAAACACATATAATGCGTTTTATGCTTCACGTGATGTTTCTAATGTAAACCTAAAGACCAAAAAAAGACCAAGACATGATCCTAAGGTTGTCCTAATGTTGTAGCCAGCCTAGAAGGATCTAGAGAGTGTCTAGGTTCAATGGTTCTTGGAGATGAGGAGAGAAAAAGAGTTATGATAAGGTTTAAAGAGGTTTTTGAGTGTTATCATGATTAAGGCTTAATGTGTATTTAAACCCCTCACCCCTAACTCATAAACACAGATTTTATAACCCTAATAACTCTAAGAAATTCGTCCTCCCCCTCCATTAACTCAAATCAGTCGAATAACAAACGCTAGTTAGGGTTCTCCCATTTTCGGTACACCTTTTCCTTTTCCTGTTGGAATTTGGTAGACCCCATCAGGGGTGTTCGAGTTATGATCTGATCCCATAAGGCTTCCAACAAGCTTAGGGTCTTTGGTTTACAGGTTCTCAGGTGTGACAACTGAAAGAAACGGGTTTAGGGTTGTTTTGGTGATTTTACGGCATTTCTATTTACCCTATATTCGTTAGAACCGAAATTCTTAAAACCCTAGGGCTACTGTCCCTGATTTTCGTACAATTCCAATAGTGGGTTGTTGGTGTAGTTTTTCAGTAGGTGTTAGCACTACAAAGGATGTCTTGGAGTACTCTGAAGTTGGACGTAGCATTCGGTGCGCGCATGTCGATTAACGTATTTGTGTTAGCACTCGAGAGGTGGAAACTTATCCACATTTTTTCATTAGCATTTGATCACAAGATGTTAGTTCTTTTCCTTTGTTTATTTATTGTGTGTTAATCATATGTACCAAACATGATCCATATCCGCTGCGTACTCGTAGTGTTAATGGTTAACATTTTATCAAAATTCCAACAGTGGCATCACGAGTCAACTCGTTTGGTGTTTTATGGGTTACACACATATTTAAACACGCTAGGGCTGCATGAAATCTTGATTTATTTATTGTTTTATTGGAAAATTATGGCAATTATATGCAATACTTGCCATAAATAACGAATAAACACCTAGAATCAATACTAATGTAACATGATAATAAGAATAGATTAAAATTAAAAGTTAATTAAGCTGCCATGTTATTCTATTCTTGATTTATCTCGACCTTAAGACTCACGCAATCATGCTATATGATGGATGTGACGATCTAGGTACTTTAGCAGAAAACCTAGTGAGAGTTTTATGGTTCTCCGATTGGGGAAGACTCTTTTGAGAACTCGAGGCATTATATGATTTACTGCTTTCAATATAAGAGTCTGTCTTCACTTCTACTTTAATTTTCTGTATGTTTTAATTGCTTATATGTGATATGTCATGTGATGCTCAATATATGCAAATAGACTTTATGAAACTCTTATAAAACGGACCTGTACTTATAGAGAAACTTGGATTGAACATGTCTAATATTGCACACATATGCATACTCCCTGTGACCAGTTATGTGTTATTTGCAAAACGGGATTTTTTGAACAAATTTAATACGGACATTAAACTATAAAATTTGATTTTTTGTGTAATTTTAGTTTTTTATATGCGCAGTATGAGGTTGAAATGATCTTTAATCTTCTCCCGCCCCACTACATGCTTCGGCATATGAGGAATTATTGAAATTACTTGTGTCTTCGGACGCATGTAGGAGTACAGTATGGGTTTGATCAATTTGTAATTCTTTCCACCATATTGGCAAATATAAAACTAATGTTAACAAAAGGGGTTTCCTAACATAAAATAGCATCCTTAGTTAATTGAAAGTACGGCTCACCCATTATTGACAAAGTATAAGAGTAGTTTAAGGCGAGTTTAGCTATGGCTCCCCAAAAGAAGTCAGGTTTTTAATACGCTGGCCTGTTTCTCCGCTTCTTTGTGCGTCTAAAATGGAGCTACCGAGAACATTTGACAAAATAATGTCTATACCAAAAAAAAGGGTTAACATAATATTTTCTTAACTTTATGCTACAGGATGTTTTGCATGCTTCTTGTACACGATTTTGTCACATTTATGTGTATACCCTTATGTGAAATTTTAAGTCTATGCCGGCCAAAATTAGAACACATGCACTTGGTTTGACGTCTCTGGTCAGACCTCAGGGCCTCTCCAACCCATGGCGAATTTTTTCATAGGTCACTTTTTTAGTGGACTTAAATCGAGTTACCTGGTCAGACCTCGGACCCGAGGCATAAGATGAGACCAGATGTGCTTTTGACATTACTATATGAGTTACTAATGTTATCAGTCTCATAAAACTAAGAGTTGCATTACATGCAATTAACGCTCGTCGCTTACCTTCTTGACCACTTATTTACTACGTGTCAGACCTTCGGTAAAAAGTGGGAGTGTCAAGTTGGATCTTAGTTTTATTAAGTAATTAATGGGTAGTTAAATTCTTTAATAATTTAATTATCGACAATGCTAAAATTTGAAACTTTTTTCAGATTGTAGATGACACCTCGTTAAGCTAACAATTGCGTGCTTCAGGGTTTTCTTCGAGAAACAAAAACTGGACTGGACCACTTTATTGATTTGAATCGACAATTTAGGGGGGAGGAGAGAGGGAAGAGAGGGAGAGGAGGGGGGGGGGAGGGGAGGGAGACAAGAGGAATATCGACAACTTAGGATTGTACTATCAATTGAGGATAAGTTAAATTACCAAGAACAACCAATTCCTCCTGCTCCTATCCCACCAGAGGGGCAGCAAGTTACTCCAGAAATTCTTGCAGCTCATGCTGCATGGATTAAAGGATCAAAAGAGATTGTTGGATTAATGCTCATGACCATGGAACCTGAGATCCAAAGAAATCTGGAAAACCTTCATGCTCATGAAATGTTAAAGTTAAAAACTCTGTTTGCTCAATAAGCAGAGCAGGAGCTTCTTCAGATTGTGCGAGAATTTCACTCTTGCAAGCAGGAAGAAGGGCAGTCGGTTAGCTCTTACGTTCTGAAAATGAAGGGCTATATAGATAATCTAGAGCATTTGGGGCACCCCGTGTCACTTAACCTTGGAGTGAGTCTCATTTTGATCTCACTGCGCAAGGAATTTGACAGTTTTGTTCAGAATTACAATATGCACAGCATGGGGAAGTTAATTAATGAGTTGCATACTATGCTGAAGCTACATGAGCAAACTCTGCCCAAAACAACGCACCTGCACTTCATGCAATTAGAGCAGGTAAAGTCCAGAAAGTGAACAACAAGTACAAGAAACCGCAATTCCAATTGGCTGCTAGGGGACAAAATCAAAGGAAGGGGAAGAATAAGCTCGCTTATGCTCCCAAGCCTAAGATTCCCCCTCCACCCAAGAGGGAAGATCCTGCTAAGGACTCTGTCTGTCATCAATGCGGTGATACAGGGCACTGGAAGAGGAACTGTCCTCAGTATTTAGCCGAGTTGCTGAAGAACAAGAAGCTATCTCAAGGAGCTAGCGGTTCAGGTATCTTCACAATAGAACTCTATACTTTTCCTAATAAATCTTGGGTTTATGATACTGGTTGTGGCACTCACATCTGTAATACAACTCAGGGTCTAAGGGGAAGTAGGAAACTGAAGCCAGGCGCTTTAAGCTTGTACGTGGGCAATGGTCAGCGTGCAGCCGTTGAAGCAATTGGATCCTATCATTTATCTCTCCCTAGCGGATTAGTTATTGTTTTGAACAATTGTCATTATGCTCCCTCTATTACTAGAGGGATTATCTCAGTTTCCCGTTTGTATGATGATGGTTATGTTAACCGTTTCGTGGATAATTCAATTCAAGTTTCTAGGAATAACATGATTTATTTTAGTGTTGTCCCAAGGGATGGTATCTTTGAAATTAATTTGTCTGATTCTTATACAAATGTTAGTTCTATGTATGCTTTAAGCAACAAAAGAGCCAAGTCAAACTTGGACTCTGCTCTCTTGTGGCACTGTCGTCTTGGACACATTAGCAAGAAACGCATTGAGAAGTTGCAACATGATGGACTTCTTAATTCAACTGACCTTAGGGCTTTTGAAAAATGCGTCCCTTGTATGTCTGGAAAGATGGCAAGAAAACCTTACACACATCAAGTGGAAAGGGCCAAAGATCGACTTGGACTAATACACACCGATGTTTGTGGCCCATTAAAGATCATGTCAAGACAAGGAACAAGCTACTTCGTCACTTTCACCGATGACTTTAGTCGTTATGCTTATGTTTACTTGTTAAAGCATAAACATGAAGTGTTTGAAACTTTCAAAGTGTTTTAAAAGGAAGTAGAAAATCAACTCGGTACGACCATAAAATCACTACATTTTGATCGTGGGGGGCAAGTATATGAGTCAAGAGTTCTTGGATCATCTAAAGGATCATGGGATTATCGCCCATCGTACTCCTCCTTACACTCCACAACACAATAGTGTGTCGGAGAGGAGAAATAGAACCCTACTAGATATGGTTTGATCCATGATGAGTCAAACAACTCTTCCAAAGTCCTTTTGGGATTATGCTCTTGAGACTGTTGCACGTATTCTCAATATGGTTCCAACTAAGAAGGTTGAAAAGACACCATACAAAGTATGACATGGGAAAGCCCCTAAGCTGTCTTACTTAAAAGTCTGGGGTTGTGAGGCACTTGTTAAGCGAGATACTCTTACCAAGCCTGACAAGTTAGTACCCAGGTCTATTAAGTGTATCTTTATATGATACCCAAAGGAAACAATGGGATATTCTTTCTACTACCCACTCGAAAACAAAGTACTTGTTGCTCGGAATGCTGAATTCCTAAAGAATAGTCTTATAACTCAAAAAGCAAGTGAGAGTTTAGAAGATCTTGAAATTATTCAAGAAGAAGATACGCATCCTTCTATAGACACTAGCTTACATCATGAAGAGGATGGTCTAGAATTAGATGAACCTCAAAGTGATATCATTCCCATTCATAGGTCCACAAGGACACGACATGCCCCAGATCGTATGTGCTTATACATTGATGCTGAGGAGCATGAGTTAGGGGATCTTGATGAACCTGCTAACTATAAAGCTGCATTGTTAGACCCTGAGTATGATAAATGGCTGAATGCCATGAATGTGGAAATGCAATCTATGAAAGACAATGAAGTTTGGGACTTAGTTGAACTTCCTCCTGACGGCAAAACCATTGGCAGCAAGTGGCTCTTCAAGAAGAAGACCGACATGGATGGAGCTATACACACCTATAAAGCTCGTCTTGTGGCGAAGGGCTATACTCAAACCCCAAGGATTGATTATGAGGAAACCTTCTCTCCTGTTGCAAACATTAGAGCTATTAGGATTCTTATAGCCATAACCACGTTTTATGACTATGAGATTTGGCAAATGGATGTCAAAACTGCGTTCCTCAATGGATATCTCTCTGAAGAGGTCTATATGGAGCAACCTAAAGGTTTTGTCAATCCAAAATATCTAAACCGAGTATGCAAGCTGAAGCGTTCTATTTATGGGCTTAAGCAAGCATCAAGGCAATGGAATAAATGATTTGATGATGAAATAAAGAAATTTGGTTTCACTCAAAATCGTGATGAGCCATGTGTATATCTAAAATCTAGTGGGAGTAATGTCACTTTTCTAATCTTGTATATCGATGACATATTGATCATGGGAAACAACATTCCAATGTTACAAGATGTAAAATCCTACCTTGAAAGGTGTTTTGCTATGAAAGATTTAGGTGAAGCTGCATATATTATTGGAATCAAGATCTACAGAGATAGATTACGGTGGTTAATTGGATTGTGTCAAAGTGCTTATATCAAAAAAAATCTTAAAGCGATATCACATGGAGAATTCCAAACGTGAAAGTATCCCCATGCAAGATAAGCTTAGACTGAGTAAATCACAAGGTACCTCAACACCTGCTAAATTAAAGTGCATGCAAAATGTTTCATATGCCTCGGTTGTGGGTTCTATTATGTATGCTGTGAGATGTACTCGCTCTGATGTTGCATTCGCTCATAACATAACAAGTCGATTTCAACAGAATCCAGGTGATCTTTACTGGACTACTGTTAATAACATTCTAAAGTATCTCAGGAATACTAAGGCCATGTTTCTTGTTTATGGAGGTGATATAAAATGAGAGCTCGGGGTTTCTTGTTACACTGATGCTGGATATCTGACGGATGCTGATGACCTCAAGTCTCAGACTGGATATGTGTTCATTTTAAATAGAGGTGCTGTTGATAGGAAGAGTGCCAAGCAAAGCATTTTTGCTACTTCATCTGCAGAAGCTGAGTATATTGTTGCCTATGATGCTTGTGACAACCGTGGCTTGAGCAGGTTGGTCAAACCATAGTGTTGACCTAAATATATGTTCTATATGTATGGGTTATGTGTTATATGTGTTTATACGTGTTTATATGTGTTTGTGTGAGATATGTGAGATTGGATAATCAATCTATTGAGCGTGATCGTCTCATTGGGATTGGATTTGTGTTACATTTTATAGAATTCATTTCGTTCACTTTTGGTGACAAGGAAATGATTTTGGTGATTGAACCGGTTTCGCGTTAATTGTGTAAGTAATTATACGTATACGTATTTATGTGTTAGTAATATTAGGATGAGATTAGGTTCTAGTAGTTAGAATAAGGAAGAAATGAAATTTCTATTTTTGGAAAGTTAGGATTAATAAAAATAAAAAGTTATTTATTTTTAAAAGTCTAGTACATTGCGTTTACGCAAAAAGGTATGCGCAAATAAGCTTAGGTTTTTATAAAAACTTAAGGTAATGCAAATAATTAAGTAATTAATAATTAAATAAAAAAAGAAAAGATAAGGGATTCGGCCGGATTTAAGGATTAGGGAGGAAAAAGGAAAAACAAATCCTACCCTAATTAAAATTGGTAAAAGATATCTATCCTAAACCTTTTTGTAAACCTTATAAATACCAAAAACCCTTCTCCCCTTGTATTTACATTGTTCCAGCCGAATTTATTGAGGAGAGAAAGAAGAAAAATATTTTTTTCAAGATTGGTGATTTTTGTGTTCAAGATTTGAAGATTTAAGGTATAAATTATAATCCTTTGAGTTAATTATCATTAAAAACATGTAATAATTATTATGATGGAATTAGGGTTATATAAAATCTGTAAATTAATGATGTTTAATCATATTGCAATGATTAGGGTTTAATTAAGATCATATGGGTGTATTCGTTAGGGTTTAGATCGCGTTAAAACATGATTTAGATTAGGGCAGAATTTAGGGCTGTGTTGTTCGGCTGTTATCTCAATGATGGTAATAGCTTTTGTCAAGTTTCCGGTGTCTATAACGTAGCTCAGAGAGTCTAGTTTTCAGAACATCCGGCCTCGAAGGTTTATGAGGTCGGGAAGTCATTCAAATATTGTTTGCAAGAAAAGTTGTCAAAACAGTAAATACGGGTCAGATTTGGGTCTGATTTCGGGGAGTAAAACCCCTACTTAAAATTCGAATTAGGATTAGCCCTTTTACAGAAGTCAAGTTCTATGTGTCTATTAAACTTCCATAAATTTTTAGCCTCTGATTTGTTGTCTAAGTATGGTTTTTAGGGTCATACTTTTTAGTGTGCAATCAGATCCGAATTGGGACTGTTTTGAAGTTTGATTTTCTTAGGAGTACTTGTGCATGTAAATGGCTCTTGGGAATCATAAGGTAGTTAATATACTCATAAATGAACATAGGTGATTTTTGGTATGAATTATGGAGGTCAGTAAGTAGAGGTTTTGAGTACGTTAAGTCGCGTCAAAATTCTGCGTTTTCGGGTAAATTGTAAGACTTTGAAATAATGTGTAAACGAATTGGTTAATGTCGGGCATGGTGTCGGGGTGACCCATGAGGGTAACTAAACACCTTAGACATCCATCATATGATTGTTACATGTGCATTAAGCTTTTGGCTTAGTAGCGTGTAACACGAGTTATTTTGTTGTATAGATTTGTGCTAGTTGTTTGTGAAGCTTATTGTTGGAATCTTTTGGAAAGCTAAGCAAAGGTGAGTTTCATAGCCCCTTTTTCTCATGTTATTTTGGGGTGAGAATGATGCTTGTCTTGTCTTGTCTTGTTTTGTTTTGCTTGTCTTGTCTTGTCTTGTTGATGTTGTTATGTTGTGAGATTTGGAGCGGGGGTAACGTTCCTACCCAGTGTTATGAGATGTGACTTCGCCTACTTTGTGGGTAAGATCCTTGGAGGTGATCAACTCCTTGTGATATTGTGACTTCGGTACCAAGAGTCTGGAATTGGGATTTGTATTCCTTTCTATGACTATTAGTGGAGCGGCGAGGTACGCCTACCTCATTGTTTTGGTGTGCTTGTGGATCGTGGGCACGTTCCGTCCCGTTGTTGTTACTTGTTGTCATGAATTGTTTTGGTAATTGCAGCAGCTAATTAAAAGTTTATTTTGGATTTTGTTGTTTGTCGTAAACCTATGATTCTCGCTCAACTTTATGTTGACGTTTTAAGCATCATTTTCAGGTGAGCTTAATGGTGCTAAGATAGAGCGAAGTGGCTAGAAGAGACCGTAGGATGCTTGGAGTTTATTTATGCGTTCTGTTTTGAATAATTGCGTTTGCATGAATTGTTTGGATTATGTTTTGCATGTCATTTATTGACGAGACTCTTTCTCATTAATAAAGACACCATTAGGTTTTGGGTATTGTTATGACACTTTGTGTCTTTGCTTTACTTTAGTTTACAAGCTTCAAAGATATCACGACACAAGAAGCGGGCGTTCCACATTCAGCCTAGGAGATTTCATACTATTATCAGGTTACAACGAAGATGATCACAAGCAAGTACGAAAAGGACCTCACATCATAAGTGGAGATACAAAGGAGGACTCTACAAGATAACAGACTCCTTCGATTATTCCCTCGTCCATACAATGAAGGGTTCAAGTCTCTGTAAGTTTTACATGTAAAGCTTACAATTTATTATTTTTCAAGTCATTGTTTAGACTACCTTTTGTTAAAGAGATATTTACTAAGTGTAGCAAACTAAGTGATCATGTCCAAAATGATGTAAATCTTTCTACACTACTAATGAAAGTAATGAATTCCCTTCAAATCTTTTGTGTCATTATTTACAATAGAGATTTGAGTCACCGAGTACTTAAAAGTTTTAATGTTTGAAAGGATGTCATAATGCCACACATGAGCCTTACTTATATTACTTAGCATCCATTAAATTCACGTTAACTTCCCAAAGGTCTTCGTTCGAAACCTTTCAGGCTAAAACAGAGCGGGTCGCAACCATCTGTTACAAGCGAAGGACTGCTTAAAAACCTTGGTGTGCAATTTGAAAATTTAATAAGGCCACACATGAGCCTTAATTTGTGAAAACAAAAAGTGAAACAACTATTCGAACAGTAGTTAAAAATGTATAAGAGGTTAGACTACAGTCCCCCATACTCTTCCCCATAAAAAAAGTGGGTCAAAGATAAAAAAATGACATAAAGAATTTATCAGCTGGTGATAGCAAAAACTGGGGGGCTACGATCCCCCTACCATTAAAACCCCAAGACGGGGGAAAATATCTTGAATCAGTCACATGGACTGAAGCAAATTGTTCAAAAATGACCAACATAAACCGTCACAACAAAAAGATAAATTGTTTAAGGGCTAAAGCCCAGGAAGCATAAGAACAAATTGTTTAGAAGGTACACGCTACCCTTGGAACTGAATTAACACCAACATGGTAGCCTTCAAACAATGAAAGGAAGAGACACATACTTCAACACATGAGCAGAGGATGGAGTGGCTTTCTACGAAGGAGCTGATGGAACAGGAGCATGGGTCTTTGTTGAAGTTGGATGGCGGATAGACTTCGGCTTCTTGGTAAGCAAGGCTTCGACTGATGCAGAAGGGTCTGCTACAACTTTGGATAAGAATGGAAAAGTAGCAATCGCAAGGTCATTGCCAACCTTGGTATGTTCTTTTTTATATGAGGGCCTATAACCTTTCACCTTCTCCAGATCGAAGGGTTGTTTCATGTCCGCAGCCTCCTCAAAGACAACACATCTTCTGTAGAAGCCAGCGGAGGACACAAGCTTTCCAACAAGCATAGCCATCTCATCGTTATGCACCAACTCCATAGTAGCATATGACACCACCTTCGAAACCACCTCCGCTCTATCACATTTGACAGCTTTAACTTCTTGGCAGAGCGTAGCCTTAGCAGCCTCCAACCTGCCTTTTTCAACCTCTAAGGCAGTAAACTTCGACTCCAAGGTCGTAAGGTTCTCCTGATAGCCAACCTATTTTTTACTCTTCAATAACATCCTATCCATGCTAGCTTTGTGCTCCTTCACCTCATCCAATAAAGACTTTATCTTTTGACGAAGAACATTAATGGCTGGATTATACCGAAATCCGCCATCGCAGCCTCGCACTTAGCCTTCAGCTCTTCACATTCTTTGCCCCTAGCTTTATCCCTCTCCTTGAACACATCACACTCTCCTTTCATCTAATCCACAACTCTTAGCAACTCATGATCCTTTCGGTTCACAACATTATCAACCACCGATTGCTTGACATAGCAACGATCATGTAGATCGAGTAGCCCAGCATCAAGCTGATTGTCAAGATAACCCCTCCAAGCCGGAGGGGTAAAATTGGATGTAACACTGATCACTTTGACCACACTCTTTAATATATAGTAAATATATATAAAATATACTTATAAATATTTAAAAAGAAAGGTAGGAATCAAAAGGTCTCAGTTATAATAATCTGGAAGTATGATTCCCGGGTCGTTATCCCCGATGAGGAAAGCAATTGAAAGTCGAGAGTCGTTTTGAGAATCGATGCTTGAATAGGATAAGATTGATATTGGTTATCTAAAACTACAAGCAATTTAAGGCAAAAACTTAAAATTTACTTAAGGGAAAACAAATTTTATCTAAATACGTAAAACGGAAACCTTAAACTGTGACTAAAACTCTAAATTTCCAAAAATAAACCTAAAATGAAAATTTCACTTTTAATTGACTCTAATTGACTAAAAAGTAAGTTTAAAGAAAACTAGAACAAAAATGGAGTCGAATTGAGCTTAAAACACGAAAA
>BQNB010197346.1:0-11219 GCA_026074375.1 Tanacetum coccineum | reverse complement strand
AAGTAGAGAAGCAAGTTCCTAAGCAGGTTAAACTTCAAGTTTCAGTGTATGTTGCAAAAGGGCTGCTTTTGGAAAGGCAATAGAATAAAGAAGAGACTGATAAGATGATTGCTAAAGCCATGTTATAGGAGCGAGGGAGATTACAGGCTAAAATTTCATCACAAATTCAACAAGCAATTAATAATCACATTCCTTCTCTAGTTGATGAGTCCATAAGAAATTATATGTTTGGACATATTCTCCATGTTCATCTAACTCAACCACAAACAACATCTGTTCCTGAACAACAATATCAACTGTATATTTTAATGAAAAACAATCCTCAGTTGCAGCAACAGGACATAGCAGTATGGCTGGCACTTCAAATGAAATTTGAGACACTTCAGGCACCTCAATCTACTTGCAGAACTTCTACCATTCGCCGAAGAGATCAGGACGACCCTCATGATGATGCTCCTCCTGAGAGGGAGAATAGTGCAAAGCGGCAGAAGACATCCGAGTACGAAGCACATGTGACTGGAGAGTCATCTGGACAGGTTAATAAAAGTGAACACAATCCATCATTTTCAAGTAATCAAGAGCAAGTTGATGATTATGATTTTTGGACTGAGTCGTATGCTTAAGATGATGATGAAATACCAACGAAGCAAGTATCACAAGACATTATGGAAGAAGTGTCACTGACTATTAATGAGGCAGAGCTAAAGAAAATTGCTGATGAAATGTTGAGACAAAGATGTACTTCAGGAGATGAGCATCAATATCATATTGATTAGATGAAGAATTTCTTAAAAAGTGACATTGTTTGGGAAAGCAGAAAGGAAATTCTTGTATCTCCACATCCACGAAAGACCACACCTTTAGTTCAAAGCTGTCAGAGAGATCCTGAAGCTCCAGCATTATCTCTGATAAATCAAGATCTTTTGTATTTGAAGAAAAGAAATTCAGGGCCTGAGAAGATAGTGTTGTCACTTCACAAGTTTCCTGCAATTATTTTCAATGATGTTGATATCAAAGAACGGACTTTCAGATGGGTGAATAAGTGTGTACAGAAATTTAATCCTTATGCTCGGTATGGTGTTGAACATTGGAAGAATCCTTATGCAAAGATCTTCTACATAAAGAGGCAGAAAGAGCCTGGAAAACCAAAGGAAGTTGTTTATTCGAATTCAAAGATCATTCAAGTTATCAAGACATACTGGGAACTGGGAACTGGGCCATGAACACAAGTTCATCACAGAGATAGTTGCAAAAAGAGCCAATGAGTGCATAGTGTCAATTACCGAGTCTGATTACAAGAATCTCAATAAGAATGATATTGAGGATATCTACTTGATGATCGTGAATGGCAAGGTACCTGATTATGCAGAAACAGGTCTGCTGTGGTCTTTATCAGTTTTTATCAGAAGCTTAGTGATATGAGAGAGAGTGCATGACTTTCAACTTGGAATAGAAAGCTATCAACAGAAGGTTAATCTTACTACACCAACAATATCTTTCTCAGGAATTGAAAAACACAAAATGTTCTCCATTATCTATGAACTCATGCATGGAATAATATACAAGAATAGCAAGAAAGAGAAAAGGGTGATGAGACATTCAGAAATTCATAAGTTTTGTGATGCAACACTAAACAGAGTATTAGAAAGTCTAAAGAGTTACAATAATGATGTTAAATATGGCTATAAACAAAGAGATCTTACTGAAGATGAGGTTGAGTATTTAAAATTATTTAAAGAAGAAATTGAAGTGAGATTGAAGTATCGCAACCAGATGAGAAGATGGGAGATGTATGTGATTGGAAAACCACTTGGACCACGAAGGGAACGCCCAGAATAATCGACCCTTAGAGGGAGATTGTTAGGTTCAAGAAAAGTGTCGATTATGTGGTTTTATTATATTTAGTCATTAGTCTTTATTTTGTTAAAAATAATGTAGCTTGTAATAAGGTTTATTATGCTAAAAGTAAGAAATAGCATAATTACCAAAGTCTAGGGACTAGAAGTGAAACATTAGAGAAATAAAGGAAGGGAAGCTTCCTTCCCTCTCCTATAAATACCCCTCTTAATCATCATTAGAGGGTTAAGCCTTGTAATAATCTTTTCCATTTTCCCTCCATTTTATATAACTTGAAAATTAAATACTTGCCTTCCTCTAGTATTCTCTCTAAGCTTTCATTGATGATCATGTATGATTCAAGATAAACAAGACCTAACATGAAACTTGAAAAAATGCAATCAATTGCTGAGACCCTTCATAATATGCAGGTTATGATCATAGATTACCAAGTTTGAGACTTACTGAATTTTTGATAAAAGCTTATGATCAAAGATGATAAAAATGAATGATTGTGTGGAGTTAGCTAAACCATCGTTGAGAAAACATCCAGAAATATTAATTTGATGCTGAAATTGAAATTCGGAAAAGATTGATGTTTATCGAGTTTGCTTTGATTGTATTGTTTTTGGCGTTTAATAAAACTTAAATGAATCAAGTTTGGTTTTTAATCAGTCAAAGGGATTTACCTTTCATCTCTATTGTCTAAACTCAGTAAAAGTCAAAACGTCAAACTCGGTAAAGTCAATAAATTCAGTAGAGACAAAAAGACAAAATCAGTAACAATGAGATTTGTGGATAAGTGAATGCTTTTGATGATTAATGCTCGAATGTATGTGGAACAAAAAGATCTGTTTCTCCTGAGTTTTGAAAACATCAATATGATTGTGAAAAAGAAATCAAGTTCTAATGCATTCTAAGCTATGAGTCAAATAAATCTATTCATAATTGTTTAAGTGGTCTAAGTCATGTCCGGTTTCGACCATTTTCTGCAATGAACAGAATAAGGAGTGAGTGACTTAGTGACTATTCAGTTATTGAATTAGATGCGTTTGTCTTCATTTTTTAGGATTCATGACAAAAAGTAAAAGTGAATAAGTTTTTATAACTTGAATCTGAAAAATCCAAGTCTCAATTGTTTTAGTGGTCTAAGTCATGTCCGGTTTCGACCGTTTTCTGCAATGAATAGAATGAGGAGTGAGTGACTTAGTGACCATTCAGTTGTGGGTTTGTGATTGAATGATTCTATGTTATATGAAAAGTTTTTGTCACATGATTTCTGAAAAAGTTCTCAAAAATCTATTAGTGTCAAAATGGTACTCTTTTAAAAAAACGATTTTAAGAAGATGTATGATTTCTCTTTAAGTTTTCATAAAAGCGTCTTAATTAGAATCAAAAGAGAAATCTTCATCTTTCTTGAAAGAGTATCATGTCACAAAGACTTTCTTGTGAGGATATTCAAAAACAGACAAAGAGAGCTAAATCCATATGCGAAAAAGCAAATCAAAAGTGTGTTCGAAAAAGAATTGCCAGAACACACAAAAATGATAAATCAAAAGAAAATTTTGAATAAAGCGTATGGCATGTGCTAGAAAAAGCCAAAACGAGCACATGAGAAACAAACTGATCAAAAATATGTTCGAAAAGAATTGCCGAAACATATAAAACAGACAGAGTGGAAAAAGACAAAAATGTCAAATGGATTGTTTGTTATCTAACATCTTCATTTCATTCATTCAGTAATCATAATGGCATAACAATAACATGCAGCTGATGTTCATCCAGACGAATTGTGTATTCCAAAAAAGAGATATGATCTAATGGATGCCAACAAGAAGGTTGATTTTGAACAAGTGCAATGTCCACCTAAAAGCAAAATTCTGATGAATATCATCAAGGATCATCCGTTACGATTTAGCATTGCAGCTTCCTCATCAGTACCTTGGATCTATATGGTACAATTCTGGCATACATTTAAGGAAGACGGATCAAAGTATATGCTCACATTTATGCTTGACAAGAAAATGCTTTCTCATACACTGGATGACTTCATAACAATCTTTCACTTACCACAAGCAACTGACAACAATCATGACAGTTTTGTGCCACCACCATCATTTTTAGACATTGTTCCATTTTACAAAAATGAGTTGGGTTTTACAATGGAGCTGAAGACATCATCAAACTTTAAGACAACTGGTCTTCTGCAGCCATGGCAAACGTTGTGCAAGATATTTTCCAAATGCTTGACAACACGCGTAACTGAATGGGATCAACCACCGTTGCAGATAATGCAAATGATGTATTGCTTTATCAATAACATTCATGTTGATTATGCGGTGCTACTATGGGAAGGACTTTATTATTCTCTTCATCATCCAACATCTTTGATTCCTTATCCCAGATTTACTAAGATCATCATTAGTCATTACATGACTAATTTTTCTGAGATCTTAAGGCGTGCTAGAGACATATATCACAATCTAAAAGATGATGATATAATGAAAAATATCTTTAATTCAGGAAGACACAAAGACAGAGTTGGAATGAAGATTCCAGACTGGATGATCTCAGACGAAATGAAGCACACAGAGCATTATCGGATGTATGTGGAGGTGTTTGGGATAGATGTTCCTCTGACTTAATCACAGCCAACTGAGTCTACCCAAGGAACGCCTAAGACACCTAGCACCCCTAGGTCACCTAACCCTAAAGTGGATACAGGAGAGTCAAGTGCTCCAAAATGGTCAATTGTGATTCGTTTTCGTATTCCTCAAAGGAGATCTACACGTCTTACTCCACCAGCTCCAGTGCCAACCGTTGACAAAGCAGATGAGATGATTTTTCAAGACACACTACAAGTAAGTCTTGCTGAGCACAAAAGTCGAGAAGAGCAAGAAGCTAGAGAAAATGTGGAACTGGTAAACAAGCACTTGGCATCCGAGGAAATTGAAAAGATGGTGGACGAACCAAAAAATGTTATTGATGATAGTCCAATCCCTAGGAATGATAATCAACCTATTCTCGGCACTAGGTTAGAGCCTATAAGTGATAAGGAAAGTCCGGAGGTGGAGATTACTAATGTTATAATACTTGTGAATGTTAATGAAGAAGAAGAGGAAATAACTGATGAGGTGTATAAATTAATGCGAAGGGAGAAAGGGAAGATTGTAGAGGATTCTAGGAGTAAACCATCCCCCACACCAATTAGATCTTCTAGGATTCATACTGATCTCGTATCTTCGGATACTAAGAAACTCCGAGAATTGACGGAAACTGATACTACACCTACACCATCATCAAGTTCACTCAACACCAAGTTATCTACCACAAACCGACTTCTATCATTATTCAAAGCCAAACCTGCTCATTTCAAATGTTACAAGAGTTTCTTTTAGGAGTTACAGGGACGTTATGGATATTTGTTTGAGCATCTGAAAGCAAAGTTCTTGTCAAGTAAGTCATTTGATACTCTTGTTGATCATCTCCAGGAAGTAATGGTTGAATCTCTACCCACGATGGTAGATAAGCATATCAAGGAGCAAGTAGCGAAGCAAGTTCCTGAGCAGGTTAAAGTTCAAGTTCTAGTGTATGTTACAAAAGGGCTGCTTTTGGAAAGGGAACAGAATAAAGAAGAAACTGATAAGATGATTGTTAAAGCCATGTTACAGGAGCGTGGGAGATTACATGCTGAAATTTCATCACAAATTTAACAAGCAATTGATAATCACATTCCTTCTCTAGTTGATGAGTCCGTAAGAAATTATATGTCTGGACATATTCTCCATGTTCATCCAGCTCAACCACAAACAACATCTGTTCCTGAACAACAATATCAACTATATCTTTTAATGAAAAACAATCCTCAGTTGCAGCAACATGACATAGCAATATGGATGGCACTTCAGATGAAATTTGAGACACTTCAGGTACCTCAAACTACTTGTAGAACTTTTGCCATTCGCCCAAGAGATCAGGACGACCCTCATGATGATGCTCCTCTTAAGGGGGAGAATAGT
Organism: Tanacetum coccineum; assembly: GCA_026074375.1. Taxonomy (NCBI): domain Eukaryota; kingdom Viridiplantae; phylum Streptophyta; class Magnoliopsida; order Asterales; family Asteraceae; genus Tanacetum; species Tanacetum coccineum. The sequence continues at coordinate 5,364 of BQNB010197346.1, read as the reverse complement.
GCAAAGCGGCAAAAGACACCTGAGTACGAAGCATATATGACTCGAGAGTCGTCTAGACAGGTTAATGAAAGTGAACAAAGTCCATCATCTTCAGGTAATCAAGAGCAAGTTGATGATTATGATTTTTAGACTGAGTCGTATGCTTCAGATGATGATGAAATACCGACGAAGCAAGTATCACAAGACATTATGGAAGAAGTGTCACTGACTATTAATGAGGCAGAGCTAAAGAAAATTGCTGATGAGATGTTGAGACAAAGATGTACTTCAGGAGATGAGCATCAATATCATATTAATCAGATGAAGAATTTATTGAAAAGAGACATTGTTTGGGAAAACAGAAAGGAAATTCTTGCATCTCCACATCCACGAAAGACCACACCTTTAGTTCAAAGTTGTCAAAGAGATCCTGAAGCTCCAGCATTGTCTATGATAAATCAAGATCTTTTGTATTTGAAGAAAGGAAATTCAGGGCCTGAGAAGATAGTGTTGTCACTTCACAAGTTTCCTGCAATTATTTTCAATGATGTTGATATCGAAGAACGGAATTCCAGATGGGTGAATAAGTGTGTAAAGAAATTTAATCCTTATGCTCGGTATGGTGTTGAACATTGGAAGAATCCTCATGTAAAGATCTTTTACATAAAGAGGCAGAAAGAGCCTGGAAAACCAAAGGAAGTTGTTTATTCGAATTCAAAGATCATTCAAGTTATCAAGACATACTGGGAACTAGGCCATGAACATAAGTTCATCACAGAGATAGTTGCAAGAAGAGCCAATGAGTGCATAGTGTCAATTGCCGAGTTTGATTACAAGAATCTCAATAAGAATGATATTGAGGATATCTACTTGCTGATCATGAATGGCAAGGTACCTGATTATGCAGAAACAGGTCTGATGTGGTCTTTATCAGTTTTTATCAGAAGCTCAGTGATATGGGAGAGAGTGCATGACTTTTAACTTGGAATAGAAAGCTATCAACAGAAGGTTAATCTTACTGCACCAACAATATCTTTCCCAGGAATTGAAAAACACAAAATGTTCTCCATCATCTATAAGCCCGTGCATGGAATAATATACAAGAATAGCAAGAAAGAGAAAAGGGTGATGAGACATTCAGAGATTCATAAGTTTTGTAAACACTAAATAGAGTATTAGAAGGTCTAAAGAGTTACAATAATGATGTTAAGTATGGCTATATACAAAGAGATCTTACCGAAGATAAGGTTGAGTATTTGAAATTGTTTGAAGAAGAAATTGAAGTAAGATTGAAGTATCGCAACCAGATGAGAAGATGAGAGATGTATGTGAATGGAAGACCACTTGGACCACGAAGAGAATGCCTAGAATAATCGACCCTTAGGGGGAGATTGTTAGGTTCAAGAAAAGTGTTGATCATGTGGTTTTATTATATTTAGTCATTAGTTTTTATTTTGTTAAGAATAATGTAGCTTGTAATAAGGTTTATTATGCTAAAAGTAAGAAATAGCATAATTACCAAAGTCTAAGGACTAGAAGTGAAACATTAGAAAAATAAAGGAATGGAAGCTTCCTTCCCTCTCCTATAAATACCCCTCTTAATCATCATTAGAGGGTTAAGCCTTGTAATAATCTTTTCCATTTTTCCCTCCATTTTATATAATTTGAAAATTAAATACTTGCCTTCCTCTAGTATTCTCTGTAAGCTTTCATTGATGATCATGTATGATTCAAGATAAACAAGACCTAACATGAAACTTGAAAAAATGCAATCAATTGTTGAGACCCTTCACAATATGCAAGATCTTTAAATGATTGGCTTTCTAAAGTTGTGGATGTATATTTTCAGGTATGTTTTTTTAACCTGGTAGGATGGAAATTAAGGAGGTGAAAGTGGGTCAGTTTACCAAAAACATTTTGGGTACAAAGGTTATAAAAATTTACATGTTTGATCACCACCAATCCACCAAAATTCAGTAGGCGTAAGAAATGTAATTTTCTTTTAACCGTAACTATATTTTAAAAGTTTTGGAGTCGCACTAACATACATCTAAGGGCTGCTAAACAAAGTTAGTAAAGTGCAGCTAATTTAGTCTATTTATTGTACATCCTATAATGACCGCTATATAAAATGATCATGACTTCCTATACAATAGCATTTTAAGCAGCCAATAAAGTACAACAGGATTAGATAGCCAATCCTACATAACTTTTTTTGATGAAGTACACATATATTAAAAATAGATCAATGTTCACAAAGAAATACTATCACATAAATATGAAGGACATGTTAGAATAGACTTTATTTTGACAGTTAACAACTAACAATTTCAAGAGTTGCTAAAAGAACTTAGTTGAAAGAATAGAAAAAGTAACCATTTCGTAGAAGAGTTGTCGTGTTTCCTGTGCTTCTTGATATTATTCCGGCGTGCCTTTACACACTGTGCATTTCTTTGACTTTGCAATCTCTAAAATATCAAAACAAACACATTGTTAAACCCAAACTATAGTTAACAGACGACTACACATTGAGAATCCAAACCATTCCGAAAAAGGCAGTATGAAAATATGTAAAAATACCAGAAACTGGATGACCCCATTGATCACGGTCACATGCTACTGCCAATGTAGCTTATGTGTGTATAACAATCGACTAAAAGGGTAAGTATGAGGCTCAGATAGGGTACTAATCGAGAAAAAGAGGATACACCCGGCATGGCTGCAAACTTAATAGGTTGCCCCGCCAAGTTGTGGACAATCTCAGCTTTAACCGAACCCATTTAAACTCATCATATCCTGGTTAACAGTGACTTCACAACATCACATGTACCACTCAATCAAGAAATCCAATCACAAAGATTACATAATGCGCCTTATATTTGAGGCTTAGATTTCTCATGAAACAGAAACTAATAAAAAATGCACCATGGCTGCGAGTCTAAAAACCTCACCATGCCACAATACATATAGACAATGTCACCTTATCCAAGTGATTCAAGCTGATGACAGCCAATCACGACCCGTGTTTACAATTCTCATGAAACCCGGGTAAAAGAGAGTTAGAGCCGCCGCCAAGATACGGCTAAATTTCAACCTGTTGGCTTGTTTTATAGCCTATGAGCCTATCACCATCGTTACGCACCCGTCACTATCGTCGCACGCCATGTATCGTGGCAATGAAACACGTATGACACACGTGTAGAAAAACCCCAGGACATTATAGCACAACCCAAAGAATAGGTCGACCCGGTTTTTTGCATTAACTGCATTTAAGGCAACATCGGGACATTAATACTATGACCCAAAGGAAAATGAGTTGGGCTAGTTTTTTGCATTAAAAACACCTTAGAGAAACAATCCTGCCCTTTAATAATAGGAGTATAATGTACCCATTGATCATGACCGCATGCTACTGCTAATGCAGCATATGTGTCTATAACAATCGAGATTAAGAGGATACGCCCGGTATGGCTACAAACCTAGTAGGTTGCCTCGCCAAGTTGCGGACAAACTCAGCTTCAACTGAACCCATTTAAACTTGTTACAGCCTCGTTAACAGTGGTTACACATCATCACACATATAGCTCAAGCAAGAAATACAATCAAAAAGATTATAGAACATGCCTTATATCCGAGGGTTAGATTTCTCATGAAGTCGAAACTAATCAAAAGTGCACCATGGCTGTGAGTCTAAAAAACTCACCCTGCCACAATGGCATATAGACAATGTCACCTTTTCTAAGCCATTGAAGCTGATGACAGCCAATCGCAGTAGCTATCATCAAGATTCTTATCACATCCCTTTCACAACAAACGTGCTTTATATCAAAGGCTCAGATTGCACATAGCCTTTCATAATCGATATTACCACAATTATACCTTTATATTAAAGGGCAAAATTGCTGCCTTAAATGCATGTAATGTAAAAAATAGCACGACCCGTGTTCACAATTCTCATGGAACCCTGGTAATAGAGACTTTAAGCCGCCATGACTGCAAACATGTTCTTGTGCTGCCCCGCCAAGATATGACTCAATTTTAACCTATCAGCTTGTTTTACAGCCTATGAACTTATCACCACTGTCACGCACCGGTCACTATCCTCACACGCCATGGATAGCGGCAACGAAAGGAGCGGTGTTATCAAAGGAGCATAAGCCAAAAGCATAAGCAAGTCAGAACCATAAATTGTGATTGTAAGCAGTAACAACAACAATCTCAGCATCAATATCACATCTCAGTGGTATCTAATTAAAAACAATTTTAATCACAAATAAAGCAAAACAACCCTTTTTAGAAACATAAAAAAACATAAACCCAATAAAGATAATGAAATCAAACAATAACAGTTATATACCTTCTTTATTTCAAGCTTAATAAAGCCAAAAAGCAGTCACCCAAATAATCGACAACCAAACACCCAATAATAATTCCACTACTCAAACTATCAATGCCAAACAAATCCTGCCTCAACTCTTATTGTAGTAACAAAGAAAAGACCACAATCAAAACCAGCTCCATTAGATTTCAACTTAGCGACAAAATACCACACCATAGGTATAGCTAATTTCAGCAAACCCCGTTACAAACCACAATTAAAACAAACACCAACGACAAACCCTAAACCCATTATCTTCTTCTAGAGAGAGAGCAATAAAGCTCGATGACATTTGTTTTTAGCATGAGAAAGAACAAAAGTTTCAGAGAGATGTGCGTTAAAAGAAAGAGGGGGGTTTTGTTTGGTGAGTGTTGAAAGAAAGAGAGGTGTCTTGTTATGAAACACGTATCACACACGTGTATACAAACCCTGAGATACAAACCCTAGGACATTAATACTATGACCCAAAGGAAAACGGGTCAGGCCGGTTTTTTTACATTAAAAATGCCTTGGAGAGATAATCCCGCCCTTTAATAATAAGAGTATAATTAGCTACTACGTGTTCGGGTTGAGTATAAATAGATTCGGGTCAGGTTTGGGTCGAACCATCTAACCAGTTTATTAAACAGGTTAGGTTCCGGTTGGGATTAAATTAAACGGGTCGACCCGCCAACCCGTTTAAGATTTTTTTCTTAAGTTAAAAATTATTAATATTTTATTATACAGGTTAAATGAGTTAAATGGGTTGATCCACAAACCCGTTTAACTCGTGTAATGTGCCAATATTTGTATATAAAACGAGTTATATGGGTCAACTCGAAACCCATTTAACATATTCGACCCGTGTAACCTATTTAACCATGATGTGTTTCGAAAGCTTTAAATTTATAAGACTAAAAATACTGATTAATTAGACAGAAACACACGGGTTAAAGTGTAACCCACGTATGTAGTATAATCTTTTTAGGTAATACCAGGTCGTTCCACGAGATTGGTAATTCTAAGTA
>BQNB010197345.1:0-11219 GCA_026074375.1 Tanacetum coccineum | reverse complement strand
TCTAGTAGATCACAAGGTTAAGGTGATTAGATGTGATAATGGGACTAATTTCAAGAACAAAGAAATTAATTAGTTTTGTGAGATGAAGGATATTTTAAGATAATTTAGAGTAGCTAGAACTCCTTAACAAAATGAATTTGCTGAAAGGAGGAGTAGGTTACTAATTAAGGCTGCTAGGACTATGCTAGCTGATTCTAAGTTGCCAACTACTTTTTGGGCAGAAGCAGTTAATACTACTTGCTATGTGCAAAATAGAGTGTTAGTAGTTAAGCCTCATAACAAGACCCCATATGAACTTTTTCATGGTAGAACACCAACTTTAAGTTTTATAAGACCATTTGGGTGTCATGTTACCATTCTCAATACCATAGATCACTTAGGCAAATTTATTGGTAATGCTGATGAAGGTTTCTTTATTGGATACTCATTGAATAGTAAAGCCTTTAGAGTATTCAATAGTAGAATAAGGATAGTGGAAGAAAACTTGCATATTAGGTTTAGTGAGAATACACCTAATGTTGTAGGTAGTGGACCAGATTGGCTATTTGATATGGATGCACTAACAAGAACAATGAATTATGAGCCAATTATTGCAGGTACACAGTCTAATGGTTTTGCAGGTACAAAATCAAGTGATAATGCAGGTCAAGCTAGAAAGGAGACATAACCTGTCAAATATTACATTTTGCTACCATTATGGACTGTTGATCCACCATTTTCCCAAGATCAAAAGAGTTCTCATGATGATGGATTCAAACCTTTAAGTGATGATGAAAAGAAGGTTGATGAATATCCAAGAAAAGATAGTGAATGTAAAGATCAAGAGAAGGAAGATAATGTAACAGCACTTAACATCAGTTCGGAAAACCAAATTAGAGTGTAATCAGAGTAGCGCAGCAGAAGCATAGTGGGCCCATAACCCTCAGGTCCCAGGATATCCTTCATGATTATGTCCAGGTTCGTCATCAAAAGTCTTCTGAACAAGATCCAAGAACTCAAGGGAAAACCACCATATTAGATCTGTGTCGTTTATAGTTTTCTAGAATCCAACCACTAGATGTATGAATAATGACACTTGTCAAAATTTGCTATGTAAATTATATAGACAAGTTATTTATACAGTGGTGATTCCATTATACCTCGTTGTTTCATGATACCAATTTTGTATTTGTCTATCCTATATCCTGTAATATGATGACTCATATCTTTATCCGGGATTACTATAATTCTTTTACTATCCGATTTTCTCAAACCTTTGTACCTAGAAACACTAAGCCTCCTATTAAATCACTCATTCCATGATCTCCGTATTCTAAAATTTTCCGTTATATCCTGCAACGTAATAACAAGGAAACACACAAGAATCTATACAATGTCAAATGATTTCAATACCACTAGGTATGAAAGTTTTGACAAAGACTTGTGATAGCATTCTTATTCGATGTTGACTTTTAAAGGTTAATGGATAACGATTCTTTACGATCAGAGTGGCGCAGCAGAAGCGTGGTAGGCCCATAACCCACAGGTTTCATAAATCGAAGTATTCCATCCACCCAGGTTCTGACAAGATATATCAGGATCTGAAGAAATTCTATTGGCTGTCATCAAGAGGTATGGTCTTAGAAATAAGTAGACGTGTGAAAGGAGGCAATTATAATTATGGTGCGCAACATAATTATAAATGCATCACACATGTGGACTTGTGACCTTGATTAGCCTAACATAAAGATCAAATTCATGCCCAGTACCTACATCTATTCCCAAACAATACCACTACAACTTTCAACTAAATCTCGGGACGAGATTTCTTTAAGGAGTGGAGACTATAACAACCCAAAATTTTCACCAATGTAATATCTCTCTGTTATATAATATATCACTTTTTCACGGGGAAATTTTTGCTTTATAAAGCAACGTAACTTGCATTACCATTATCTCAATATGCAACATAACTTACATCTCTAAAGTAAACGAGTTCACGCAACTACCTATGGCAATCCTATCTATATATATGTCAAGCAAACATCATAACATGTCAAGTCAATATCTTAATATCATTTTTACAAAGTACATTACTCATATAATGTACCATTTTACAACGTTATATCAAGACAGGCTTTAAACCGTTATCATATACCTCTAAACCCTAATTTCATGAAAAGTTAACATCTAAAGTGAATGTACAAGTAATCAAAGCTCATGTACAAGTAATATAACATCTCATTTGAATATACTTTCCCTCCAAAATAAGGTACAAGTCCTTTAAAGCATAATCTACAAGTCATTAATGCACGATATTCAAAATAGCCGTTTTACCTTTGTTTTCCTAAGAAACTTGTACAACCCATTAAGTACAAGGTACAAGCAAGTCATGCACTTCATTTACATTCTATATTCCTTCTCATTTCATAAAGTTATACGAATTTAAACCTAGAAACCTTAACCCGAGCTAGTTTCTAAACCGTGAACCGTTTCTTTGTTTTTAACAGTTCTAAACCTAAACCATTAATCAAATAAGTTGTAAATACTTAATTTACAACTTTACAATCCATATTCCATCATTATACACGAAATGCAAGCCAAAAACCTTAGTTCGAACCCTAATCTAACCCACGACCCGTTTACTCATTTCTACCCATTTTGAACTCGAACCCCTAATCAAATATTATTGTAAACTCTTAATACAAGTCTTATAAACCTTAATCCATCATTACTAATCCATTGTATATGAAATTAAAGCTTAAAAACCTAACCCATGCCCTAATGAACCCGCGACACTCTTTTGCATATTTTAACCCATTTTAAAAATCCAACCATGCAACCACACATTTCTAGCAGCTCTATCATCATCTCTAAGTAGCTTACAAGGTGCTTAGCTCATTCTTTGGTTGCTAAATCAGCCACATCATCCCCCTTGACCTCCAAGGAAGCCGCGGCACTCCACCACCACAAACCACCCTCCAAAATAACCTATCTACTCTCCTAGCCTCACCATGTCGCCCTCATAGACCCTCCAACTCAGTCACATAAGGGAATAGCCACCTCATTACTTAAACTTGGTCTCCAAGGGTCTTAAACCCTATATAAAGGCTCGCAACCTATTCATTTCATTCACACCATCACATTTCTTTCTATCTTCATCCATGGAAGCTAACTTCTGATCAAGAGAGTCCCAAGAGTCCCAATAATCAGAATTGAAGAGAATAAACCAAGCCTTAAAACCCCGAAGAAGTTATACTAGGCGTACGAAAGCAAAAGTCCCATTTTCGACCCATTTTTGAATCCTCAAGCTCAAATCCAGGTTATTTAAGCTCATGCTCTGTTCTATAACTCTTATAATGTTCATATGATCCTAAATATACTCTTGTTACAAGCTTTTAACTTAAAAATCATTCGTTCTTCACTTTTGATCCAAAACGAACCCACAAAACCCTAATTTCGTATTTTTCTTAAATCTATAAGCTAAAATGGTAAACTGAAGTTATAAGCTATTCTAATAAGCTTAACTAATGATATTATAATCACTTTATTAAGTCTTGAAAGAATTTGAGCTTAAAACCCGCACGTTTTCATTTTAAAACCCTAATTCGACCCGTTTTGATTTCTAGCTTAACGAATCATTAATCTAAACTTTCGTTACGTTAAAACATCTTATTTTTGCTTATTCTAATAAGCTATAACCTGCAAATATCATTTAGAGTCTTTAAATAAGCTTGCATGGCGTTTTGGACTTATTTTGCAAATTATTTCCATGCAAGGAATATATATCGTAACTTTCTAAAACTTATAACTAAAAGGGCTGAAAACGTCATTTTATCAAAGTTATAACTATAGGGGTCTATTATGTCACTTTTCAAAATACAAGGTTTACTTTGTACATCTTTTAAACTAGAAGGACCAAACTTGTTAAAGTGAAAACTCCAAGGGTATATTTTGCCATTTTTTATTCTTAAAGGTCTAAAATGTAACATTTTGAAAAAGTGTAAAAATGTGTTCAAAACCTTATAAGACATAACTTTAATTAACGCTTGACGTGCTTATCATTTCCAGTTATTGAGTAAAACGCTTAAAACCGATTATGTTATAACTATTATATAATTCATCATCGATATGCTTTTTAAAATCCTATCCCGAATCTATATCGTACCACAATACTAGGGAGCTTCATATTAAGGGGTTTCATCTTGGTATTACGTTCTGACTGAGTTGTTGGGTTTACGATTTAAAGTGCCCTAGCTCCTCAAACGTTTACTGAATGACCTCTGAATTATGATGGCCCGAACGGTGATACAATAAATCCAAACTCTCCAATCAAACTTATAACAATATTAAACTCTTAGAATCAAAGTTCTAGAGTACAATCTTCCTAAGACTCGACATATTATCCCAGGTTGCGTGACGTGGCTGTTTACTATCATCTTGCTATATCAACCTTCCCTGTTAAGATCGTGATAAAATCGTCAGCTTTCATTTTGGAATATTTATTACAACTACCTATCAGGTGAAGTTCATAGCCTCGCTTTTACTTATTTACATGCTTTATAAACCCGCGAGGGGGATACATGCTCAATTGTTTTTAATATACACAAGTACTTAAAACCGATAGTTGATGAAGTTTCATATCCTCGCCTGTTACTATATACATGTTTTATAAACCCGCGAGGGGGATACATGCTTGTTACAAACTCTTTTACATACTCGTTTATCTTATAACAATGTGATTACTTTTCAAAGACTTAATGAATTCATAACCCTACATTTCAATCTTTTAAATACTTTATAAACCTGTGATACCTGATATAAACCATGAATGCAAGTGTTTTTCCAACTGTATGCTATCCAGATATATTATTGCCTAAGTAGCTTCCAGTGCCATTATTTCCATATCATGAATCATTAATTACTTGCATTGCGAGTGAGCGCGAATATTGTGAATAGATCTATTGGGGGTGACGGCTCCCGTTGGTATACCCATTCATAGGGTAGCCAAACGCACTATATTTGACCTAATGGGTAACCTTGGCAAGTTACCTTTTCCATGGGGACATAGCTCCCTAACCAATGTCACTACGGTGATTTTCCCTGTTAACGTATTGATGTCATGAGCTTAGGTGCAATAATAATGTTACCATTTTTCCATGATAATTGTATTCGTTGCAATTATTACCATTATGATGACTTGCATTCAACTGTTCTCCATAATAATAATGTTCTCCATGATAATTGTCCCTGCAATGCAAATATTTCCATTATGATAACTTGTATTCAACTATTACATTTCAAACCTATGAATTTCACTCAACCTTTGTGTTGACCCTTTTTATGCATGTTTATCCCAGGTAATTGAGCAACTTATGGCATGGAGTGGCATGGACTTGAAGATGGCTAAAACTTGTTATCATTCACATTTTATGTTTCTAGATTTTGGGACCTGCCTTTGTAAAACTTTGATTTTAAATGAATGATAACGTATCTTTTAAAAACGTCTCTTTTGAGTCGTTTTCTATGATTGTGTCTGTGATTCATGAAGTAATACCCCAGATTAGCTTCCGCTGCTATATTTATCAAAATGGGGGTGTTACACAAGACCATCTTTCTGAGACCTGAGAGAAGACATAACAGCATTCAATTCCTTAAGCTCAAGATCCTTGGTAGAAACCGAAGAATGGAGCTCTACGACCTTCCCATCATGAGACCCTTTCTTATTTTCAAGAGCCACGTTCTTCTGTTTCAAGGCATCTATCTCACTAGCATGCATCTTCTCCGTGGCCTCAGCGGCAAAAACCTGAGCACGGAGATTAACAGCTTCCGCGGCCTCAGTTTCCTTCAGTAGCAATTGGGCTTTCAAACTCTCAATTTCAGCATCCCTAACCTTCAGCAAGTCACCTTGTTTTCACACTCAGACTCTAACCTTCTCCTCTCACTCAAACAATATTTAGTCCGCATCTTGACTTTCGCGTTGAGACAAGCTTGGCGATCGGTCCCAACATTAAACTTCGTGAACAAATGGTGGTAATCCATCTCACGAATCTGAGCAAATAGCACGGGAGGGGCCAAGTGGTCAATAAATTCATGGGAAACGTCATGATCATCAAGCAAAGTGTCATTTGATACATTCCACTGTGGAATAAAAACCTCGTGAAGGGTCTCAGAGTTTACGTCCTGGGATCCCATTGAAAGCTCCTTCCCAGGAACATGGGAGGAACCCGCAGCAGACATTTTCACCGTTCTCGTAGAATCAGAATCATGAAACATTAAGGCATGGACCGGAGTAACAACCTTGGTACCGGCTTCTGGAGCCGGAGCAGAAGGAATGCTAGCAACATTTGTGGTAATTACTGCCTCGGTCATCACCGGAGGAGGAGTCACAGACCTGACAAAAGAGTTAATCCCAGCTTCAGCAGCGTTGGTACTAGAGTGATGGGAAGAGTCTGAGGAAATAACAAACCTTTCGGTCAGACCGAGGGTGCGAAGATTGAGCCCGATAATAGAATCAATAGGTGGACCACTCTCATGCTTCGGTGTATCAGACATCGAAGAAGTAACCATAAGAAAAGTTGCCACGGCCGCGACACCAGCTTCAACATTCAGCATGTTGCTCGCCAACAACTCTTTAAGGACAGAAGGAGATTTTCCGCTGGTAGCAGCCTCATCGGAAGTTCCGTAATCCCCCTTAGTTTCTTGGGAGGGTGGGAGGAACCACCAGCATCTGTAACAGCCTGCCTCTTCTTGCATGAACGTTTAGGCCTCTCAGCGGTCACATTTTCAGCAGCAATAATTCTAACTCCTGTAGATGATTCAATCTTAGCATCATGACCACCTCCAGCGGCGAAATCTCCTTGATCCGCACTGCCACCCTCATCAAACAATCTCTCCACACTTGCCTCTAATTCACTCTCCGTACGAGCGGGTGCAACCGGTAGGAGCGAAACTACACGCCCTACGGTGGAATCCAAAAGCCTTGCTTCCCCCTTAGCGCGTTCCCATTCCCCAACTTTCACCTTAGTTGGATCCGCAACTTGGATAAAAGCAAACAGGTCCATCTCTGCAAAAATAAACAAATAATTAAAGGCAAGTCCAGGTAATTACAAGTTGAACAATATACGTTGGCAAACACCCACCCGTTTCGACATCATGATAGAAAGTGGGATAAGTATCCTCATCCAAAGTATAATTACGACTCATCCTAATTAAACAAAGGAAGGGCTCCGGAAACTTCCGAAACGGAGCCGGGTGAGCGACAAGGATAGCGTAATCATCCGCCCTAAACTCCGTTGACTTTGGAAAAGGGTCCCTAGACACATTTTTGTAGGCATGCCACGGAAAGGAGGCAGGACAAGCAAAAGAATCGACCCAGAAAAAATGATCATTCCAGCGTTTGAGCGAATCTAAAGGTTTGGTATAACACACGGCGTCAACATCCGGACGCTTACTAAACGACATCCATCCCTTGTTTTTAGAATTTACATAAAAGCATCGGAACAACCCAACTGTCGGCTCAATACCATGAACACGGCACAAGATCTCAAAGTGAGAAACTTTGGCCACCGCAATAACAGAGAGTTGGGACAGATTGATGTGGTAATGCATAAGTACATTAACAAGAAAAGTGGAGAGAGGAAGACGGAAGTTGGCTTACTCAAAGAACCTAGTATATACACCTATCTTTCTAGTGGGCATTTCATGTATTGTTTGATTAGGACTAGGCAATTACGGATGAACGTCATCAGGAATATGAAAAGTTTGACAGAAAGTATCAAGACCTTTCTAAGTAAGAACAGACTTAATATCCGTAATACTGCTCATGTTAAAAAATAAGCAAGGATCAAGGCCTAACCTGAAAGTCTAAAGTTCTTCGAAATAAGGCACGAAGCAGAAGAAACAGTTAAAAAGCTTGAAGAATTTTTAACAATGGCGATTGAAGTATGAGAAGAGGAAAAGGAAACAGTGAAAACTTAGTCAGGTATTTATACCCATGGTATATTTAATTCAAGTTAATCCCAGATGAGCACACGTGTCCATCACATCCGAACTAACGGATAGGATTGAAAGTAAAAAATGATGATGACAGTTAGGCATGTGGGCCACACAGTCAAATCAGTCAGAAGATGAAAGGCCAAAAAGAGTCCACGTCTCACACGTCTCACCTAACGGGTACAACGAAACGTCACGGAAAAGAAAATGACCGCGGAAGAAGTAAATAGCCGCGGAGAAAGTAGGAGTGTCACAGAACCTTAGTCTAGTAACATTTGTTACGCACGGCAGGCAGTGCCGCACGCAAACAAATGAACTAGACTGTGGGGACTTGATGACGTATAGCACGAATAGCGGGCCTATTGGGCTTACTTCGTACTATACACATTTGAGCCCAGGCCCAACACAACAAAACATACGAGCCGCCACTAAGCCCATAGACAAGCTGGCTGCAGTCCGGATGTTTCAAGACGCACGCAGACAAAATAATTCCGCAATGCATGTGAGGAAGGTGATCTTTGTCCGCAACCACGATTACAAGCGGATCCTTGCCCGACAAGGGTCCCACTCTGGCCACTAACAGTTACAAGCGAAATACTAGAAAACCGTAGCACTAGACTCCCCTATAAATAGGAGTCCTCTGACACACCATAAGGTACAGAATTTTCTGACCCCCCTTTTAACACACATATATTCTCCAACAACATGAACACTTACTTTTACGCCGGAGTCCAATCGTGGGGTACGTCCCCACGGTAAGGCTAACGATTTTCTATCATTGATGAAGGGAATCATCATCAATCGCTTTGTTTAGTACAAGATCCAATCCGGAAAGAGCTTGGAGGTTCGGCCCAACAAGCGAACTAAGCCCAACTCACACACCGTCACAATTTTTGTACTAACATATTACGTGTGAGTATTGCATGAAAAAGGATGAGTTTTTTATATAAATGTAGCGTTTTCAAAATTTATTTAAGAAAATAGGTACTTTTAAAAGTATTTTTAAAAACACGTAGCCTTCAAGAATCCGTACTTAAAATAATGTTTTTACGAGCCACGTTTCTAAACAATCATATGTACAGAAACTGATATACATAAAATTCTACATCTAAGCAATCCAATACTCACTAAACCGTTACACTTTTTTTATAATACCGATTAAATAAAACCCAAAGCAAATTATAGTCATACTTCAAAGTTTTAACCAGGAAGATCTTATTCTTAAGCAACGAAGTTCTATCTTTTTAGCAAAACCGTGTCTCCATTATAGAACATCAAGTTTCATTATACTTGCCAAATAGACAAAATTTGGTGCAATTCTCAATAAGTAACACTTGGAGAAGCAAGACGAGGAGTTACCGACGGCGCATTACGGGTTTAGTGACGACGATGTATAAGGTGACTCGGGAGGGAGTCACATACATAACGTTGTATCGTTGTTACGTTATAAGTTTGTTTGCCAACATTTCAAAGCAAATATTTGTAAAAAGAACTATACTAAATAATAGTCACCATAATAAACGTTGTATCGTTGTTACGTTATAGTTTTTAGCCAACATTTCAAAGCAATATATTTGTTACATGTATTCGGTGGTCGTCACGTGCACATACGGGCGGAGAAGCCAATAAACATTGTATCGTGACGTTGTATCGTCACAATACAATGGTCATTAAAAAAGGTCTGCAAATATTGCAAAGCAGATCTTTAGGTCGACAAAATGACCACGAAAATGTTAGAAGATGAGATCTGCTTTGTCGACCGTTGATGACTTCATGAGGATCATGTTAGAAGCAGGAGACACTCCAGGACATTTTTTGCATTAATGTTGATCTCTTTTTAATGATTTTATTCAAAAGGCAAAAGAAACACTATTGTTATTTAAATATTTCCAGAAGTACTCATTTTGTTAAATTTATTTTCAAAATGCAATGGTTATTCAGAAAACTTTAGACACAGTCTCTCACTTATAAAGTCGACCAGGTCAATTTTCAAAGTCATGAAACGATGGTGTATGATTTCTCACGTTCCTCTAAAGTTACTTGGATCACATGCAGTGACTCACTTTTATTTCCATTTTAAACCAAAGTTACTTGCTGTACCCCAGTGTTTTGAAACCCGGTTCGACCCGGCCGGGTCAACCGGTTGAACCGGTTCCGGCCGAAAAAACGGGTCAAATTAAACCGGGTTTCATATTTCCGAAACCCGGTTTGACCCGCCGGGTTTGAAGTGACCCGGGTCAACCCGGGTCATGTGACCCGGCCGGGTTTCGATTTTTTCGTATTTTTTATAAATAAAACATGTTAATTGTATATATTTGCGACGTAATTTTAATTTTACATGTTATATTTGTTAATAAATAGTCTTTAGGCTTATTATATGAAATATTTCACGATTTATATACATATTTTTTTTCTAATTATTAAATATATATATATATTTATTTTTTTTGGAAAACCGGGTTGACCCGGCGGTCCAACCGGTTGAACCGGTAACCCGGTGACCCGGTGACTCGACCGGGTTGATTCAAAACCCGGGTTTTAAAACATTGGCAGCAATTACATTGTTAATAGCTACTCAAGTCTCCAAAGGTTTAAAAAAATAACTTATATTCGGATTTGGTATAAGATAAAATAACAATAGATATAATTAAGTTTATCATTACCAATGTTAATACTTGAATGACAAAATATTGTATGAAAAAATATATAAATATTTGAATTTTATAGTGGAAAAGAAGAAAAATAACATGAGACCCACGGAATGGATTGCAAAAACACCAAATTGATGGGTAATAAGGCTATGAACATACATGATTTTCGTAGGGGTTTGACGGATCCGATCCCAATCTGCTGCCTTGTTTGATTATTCTGAAAATCACCATTCATTGAATAAATGTTGATTATCGATGAGTGATTATTTTCATTCTCTAATTAATCTTTATTCGATTCGACGTGATTTTAGGTCTTTTTGTTTTATGTTGTCTTTGCATCGGTAGATCTCCCTTCAATCCAAATTTTTTTTTTTTTGTTTTATTTTGTCTTTGCATCGAACCACCAGATCTAGGGTTTCTCTCTTTTGGGTGTTGTTTCTTTCGCTGGTTGGTTATTCTTTTATGTGTATCATGGGGAGTTACAGAACCAAGGAGGATGATGTGGCTAGGATTTTCATGTCCGTTTACATTACGAATTTTCCTGAATCGGTGTCTGCTAAGGAGTTATTTCATGCTTGTAAACAGTATGGTCAT
>BQNB010197343.1:0-11219 GCA_026074375.1 Tanacetum coccineum | reverse complement strand
CACCCTCCTCCTCAAGCTTATCAGCATGTTTGAGGAAGGCACTAAGAAAGCAACCTCACTCCTTGCTGAACTCCTAAGGTCACTAGCTCCCGTCAAAGGTATTCATTCCAAGGTCACCATCACCCATGACATTCTGAGGGAGGGATATTGTTATAGATCATGAGGGAACATTCATATGATACTGCACGGTGTTGCTTTTGAGGGGAAAAGGAGATGAAACATTCCTATCATAGAGGGAAGGAACCCATATCACCCTTCACTGATGCATCCCCTAACACAATCATCCTGTTATAGACTGATTAGAGATGGTCAATCTCCCAAGAACATAGATAAGGAAACAAGATGGATAAGTCCCTTTGAGCGGGCAAGACTCTAAGAACAATAAAGAGAAATAAGACTCTAAAATACTTTTCTTTTCTTGCATCATTCGGAACATACAACTACATATTTATAGGAAACTAAACATGTACTAGCAATTATCCTATATTCTAGGAACATTAAGTAAACATGGGAATGTGCAACTGAAATCATGCATGCATACTCATGCATGAAAATTACTTATTCAATATTCAACGGAATGCTTTGAGATAATAAGGATAGTAGTTAGGCTCCTTAGGACTTGGTCTTAATATTTGTATGAAATTTGGACCTCAAATTGTATCACATCCCTTCAACAACTAAGAGAGAGCATGAATTGGTCTCTTTTGGGAACCACCAATCAAGAAGATTAAGATTAGCATCCCTATGCCCACACCTATCAACTCCATCAATCTTGATCAGTTATTTGATAAGTTCGCTGAATAGATTGTGGCTTTGATAACTTTGATGATCAACAGCAAACAGAACATCAATCCCTCATAAGAAAGGAAAATGGATTGCAACTGATAACATCAGCTAATTCCTTTTATGGATCAGAATGGGTTTTCTCA
The DNA here is from genome assembly GCA_026074375.1 of Tanacetum coccineum. Classification (NCBI taxonomy): domain Eukaryota; kingdom Viridiplantae; phylum Streptophyta; class Magnoliopsida; order Asterales; family Asteraceae; genus Tanacetum; species Tanacetum coccineum. The sequence continues at coordinate 10,290 of BQNB010197343.1, read as the reverse complement.
GCTTCCTCATAATGTTCATTTATACACTGATAAGGGTAAACCTATTTACCACTCAATAGAGGAAGTTCACCTCATGCTCCAAGAGCAAAAGAGACTGGCTGATAAGAAAGCAGCATGTAGAGGCTAGAGGCTCATGCTAAAGTAAAACAGATTATTATGGCTTAAATGCTTATCTTCTCATTAGAATACTAACATATATATAGATTACATATTAGGGTAAACTATACAATGGGCCAAGCCCTACAATAGATACAATATGGGCTTTTACTATACAATATGATTCACTAATACGCCTCCGCAGTTAGAGCGGGAGGAGGCCGAACGCTCAAACTGGATCGAAACTCGGCAAATGAGGGGGATGGAAGACCCTTAGTGAAAATGTCTGCATACAGGTAACGAGAGGGCACATGGAGAACACGTACATGTCCGGCAGCAACAAGATCACAAACAAAATGAATGTCAATCTCAATTTGCTTCATACGTTGATGTTAAACCGGATTAGAAGACAGATACGCATCACTCACATTATCATAGTAAACTAATATAGCAGTACGAAGAGGCACAAGAAGTTCCCGAAGAAGGTTACGAACCCAAGCAGTCTCAGCAACAACATTAGCGACACCACAATATTCCGCCTCCGCACTAGATCAAGAAATAACGTGTTGGCGCTTAGATAACCAAGTAATGAGGTTATCACCAAGGAATACACAATAGCCAGAGGTAGATCACCGGGTAGATGGACACCCAGCCCAACAACATCAGAATAGGCAATAAGTTGTGTGGTGGTGGAACGATATAACTGTAAACCATGATCAATAGTACCACGAACATAACGCAAAATGCGTTTGAGAGCGGTATAATAAGGCTCTCATGGGTCATACATAAATAAGCATATCTGGTGTACAACATAAGATAAATTAGGGCGAGTAAAGGTAAGATATTGTAAGGCACCGGCAAGACTACGAAACATAGTGGGATCATCAACATGGTCCCCATCGGGTCCAAGCTTGGACTCTGTGTCAACTAGGGTCTTACAGGGGTTGCAGTTAAGCATGTGTGCCTGCTCTAGTATCTTAGTGGCATATTTAGTCTGCGATAAAAATAAGCCAGAGGAAGGACGCTGAGCAGATATGCCAAGAAAATAGTTGAGCGGGCCTAAATCTGTCATGGAGAACTCATTGTGTAAAGATGCTATAATATGCTGTAGAAGAGAAGATGATGAAGCTGTACATAATACTGTCACACATATAAAAAACAGACTAAGTCATCTCATTTGCCCCGCTCTACAATAGAAAAGAGACAATTATCGACTGTTACAAAACCTAGTACAACCAATAAGTAGCAAAACCGTGAAACAATGCACGTGGGCCATGTTCTGAGGCACATACAACGACTTCTCAGTTAACAAACATATATTTAGCTGATAGAGTCATAACCAAAACTTGGGGCCCGTCTATCCGGATAGTGACCCGTGAAAGGAGAATGCAATGCATTATTCACGTCAAGCTGATGAATAGGCCATGAACGAGAAACGGCCAAGCAAAGAACAGTACAAATGGTAGGCGGTTTAACAACCGGACTAAAAGTCTCATCACAATCAATGCCTTGTTGTTGACTACGAGCGTTAGCAACAAGGTGTGCCTTATATCGGCTAAGAGAACCATCTGCATGAAACTTATGTTTAAACAACCACATAAAATGAACTACATTAACATTTTGCGGATGGGGAACAAGAACCCATGTACCATTAGTAATAAGAGCATTAAACTCATCTTGCATAGCATGTTGCCAATGAGGGTCACGAAGAACATAAATGAAACGCCCCCTTTTTAAGACTCAAAAATGACCAAAAAATTAAACTTTTATTAAAAACGTAAAACCGGGAATGACTTTAAATCATCCCTTGACAAACTGTTAAAATTATATTACCAAATGACCCTTATAAGTTTTATTATTCTTAAATAGACCCAATAAGCTTTTTCATCAATAAAAGAAATACTTAAATTTTATCCATCTTTAATAAACCAACAGACATGAGGATTACGGCGTAAACCCAAGAGTTGGTTACGGCGTAACCTTATAACACGTTTTATGTTACGACGTAAAATAATGTTTACGGCAAAACAAAAAGTCATCCCACATTTTTTACGGCGTAACAAATTGCCAAAAGAACTTTACCCATTACTCTGCAGGATTACAGCGTAACCATATAGATTACGACGTAAACCCTGCACAGTTTGTTGACACTATATCATAACATAACATTCTGTAATAGACTCAACTCAATCATAAACTGAATTCACTTAGGCTACACTTTTCAACAATTTCCCTACTTGACTTTAACTAGTTAAACAGGTCATAAGCCTTAACTCAAACATCATCCTTAGCCATATAGACCACTATATACAACATCATACATAACATTTACTTGAACCAATTCAAACCAAAATTTAACTTTAAAATCACATGGTTTTGACTCGAAATGAAATTGAACCACGATTTATACAAGAAATTTACCAAAAATGACAACGGACACTTAGGGCTTCAACTTCAATACTCCTTGATCCAAAAGGGGTCTTTCACTTACCAAAACCAACATGCTTAACCTCCTATGCCACAACTAGTTCTTCTCTATCTTTATTCTAGAACGCCAAGCAACTCGAAGCTGAGCAAAGGAGATCAATATCAGTGTACAAACACTCCATACCGTAAAGTGGGGGGGGTGGGCAGAGAGACGGCTAATGGTACGATTTAGATGACTTAGGGTTTGCATTGGGCGCGCTGGAGTAGATTGGGATTATTTTGGGGATGTTTTAATGTGTGTCTTTTTTTTCGTCTTGTTGTGTGAGTGTTGATCGTGCGCACAAGATGGCAGCCCGCACATTTTTTTCTTTCTTTTTCTATTTTTTTCGATTTTCTTTTTCTTTCTCTTTTTTTACTTCTTTTTCATTTTTTTCGTACACTTTTGCCTTGCCATCTGCTGAAACATAATAATACATGACTTAAGGTTTATCGACATACCTCTACACTTGAGTTTTAGAACTCATAAACATAAACTAACTAATGACCCGAATCGAAAGGATCAACAAACATGGAGTGTATTAAGCACATATGGAGGTAATAATTTGACTTTCTTCCTTGATTCTCTATAAAATAAAAACTACCATGAATCCCAATTATTCCAAAACTATATACACTAATAAAAGACTCGACTTAGCAACCATGTACTCAAGCAAATAATTAACTGTGTTTACAAATGTGATAACAATAAAGTATTAAAGGTGAGGACATACAAGGAAGGCTAAGGCGATTTGGGTGTAACATTTTGCTAGGGTGTAACAAATTTTAACTACTATATACTCCGGAATAGTTAATTCAGGTATTCCTTAATCCAAAAAATCCCCTTTCGGTCGTTCTGAAATACTTAATAGAAGAAAGCGAAAAGAATAGGCTCAAAGGGGTGTACTAGGGGTATCTTGCACTAAAAATGAGTGCATAGCAAGGGTGTGGGGATAGTTATATGATCGGCGAGACCATAATAAAAAATACATGTATAAAACGGGGTTTATCCTAGTGCGTCTTATCATTTAGCAAATCCTAATCACACGAATGCGATATCACTAGCGATCTTGGGATGAATCACAAAAGCAAGTTCTAGAATTTAATACCGGTACACTCATATAATTTTAACTGATACCAATGCTCCAGAAAAAGCAACAAAACCACATATGCACGATCAAATCCATGAACGCGACATATATGATTGCTCATTTCTTAACTTGAGCAAGCTAAAGGTAAAAACTATCTTAAGCACCAAAGATGGGTGCTTGAATTCCTAAAGATCTAGGGACGAACCTCACATTTTTGGGGTGGAATTTTTTAGAGTGGTGGGGTTTTTGTGCTAGTCATATAACTCCTATCCATGAGACGCTAATAATACTAAGTTTTCATCGGTATGTGCCATAAATTTTTTTAAATTTGGGTCAAAATTACCGTCTACGCTACTATTCAGTATATTACTCATCTTTTTAAAGGACAAAGCAAAGGCAAATGAAGAAATAGTTCAGGCTTTATCCCCCTACACTTATTTTGAATATTGTTCCCAATGTTCTATAAGTACCCAAAAAATGAATAAAGGGAAAAAGAAAAAGTAAAAGAAACTAGTACTCTCCTGGTTTTGCTCAATATTGGAAAAGAAACAAATGATAGACCGGCTAAATCTTCATCCAAAAATTGTCCACATGAAAATCCAAAGAACTCCCGGGCTTCTTCTCATCAAATATAACCTGCAAATCAAATACAAGAAACAACTACACCTGGCGTAAAATCGACGGGAAAATAATGTACAACCCTTTGTTTATAAGGTTTAAACACTACGAAAGAAATAAAGATAGGATGAATGTACTAATGTAATCGTGGCTTTCTGCAAGAGTTAGAAAAATTACAAATTCTGGAAATTATACAAAAATAAATTTTCAAAAATTCTAAAAAGATAAATTTTACTGTAGCTGGGATGGCGACGCCGTAAGGAAAAATCCTGATGCCGTCTCCAGGCTCTGTAAAAAAAATTTGTTCGTTTTCTTGGAAAAATTTCTGCACACATATCCTATTAGTTATTTCCTAGAAAAAAATTTCTGCATAGGCCACAAAAATGATTAGTACAATCATATGACTTAAACAAACACATGAAACAAGACACACGACGCGAATTAAACTAAACTATTTATTTTATATGTTTGAAATGGTTCTTATAAACCGGATGTTTTTCCCGACACTTATTTGATGCAAAATACCTTTGATTTCAATTAAGACAAAGTTAAAGACAAAACAAAGCATGATCATGTATAATTCAGACATATAAGAGCAAACAATAAAGAATAAAACACACGACACTCCTAAAATGTAAGAAAATAAAAGATTAGGTTGCCTCCCAATAAGCGCTTGTTTATGTTCAAGTCCCGAGCCTGACTCTATGCTTATTTGACGCATAGAAGGTGGGTCTCCCCTACACTTAAGGTTAAGTATAGGTGATAGTAGTGATACACACCATTTCGATGGAAGTATGCCAGGTGGGGTGAAGGTGGTGTATGAATGGTCAAGGGTTTTACTACCTTCATCCTAAAACTACCCGAATCCTTTGGTTTGATGGGTGGATTTGAAGTTAGAGAAAAAAATATGACAAATAATTGAGGTTATGTCATTCTCATAAAGATTATGCTCCAACGATTCTTTATCCATTCCCATCATCTTTATCTCCACTTCATCTTCATCTTCGTAGTCAAGCTTATTTTCCTCAAATGAATGAAGTATTGGCATTTTGAGGTTGAAATTTAGGTGTTGGTGAGGGGTTCTATAGATAGTTGGTTTAATATCATAAATCATCGAGACCCTATGCACCAAGATAGGCTTGAGTATTTCAAGGGTTACGGTAGGGGTATGAGTAGGGAATTTAGTGATCTTTCTATTTTTGTGGAATGAACTCGTTGTGCCTCTATTTTGACCTTCAGGGTTGCAATTAAACTATCTGCAATACACATAAATGTATCTTTTATTTTTCACATATCTTCCTCCAATTGCCTAATTTGATCCTCCTGATGATCTATTAAATTCATTATTCCTTAAACTCCTCCTGATAAGGTCTTTTGGGAAATGTAAATCCTACCTCATAATCCAATAACACTTTACTCCTCATTAAATATTCTACTTAATACTCCATACTTTCTAACTCCTGTTCCAAAGTGACATTTATATAGTCGGGACTTCCTTTTTTGGAAAAGATTGGGTCATTCCATTTTTCTTCTTTGTATTGGGCTAAATCCTCAATGGTTTCCCATGCTATTTCTGGTCTTAATTTTCTAAGTCTCCCGCCTGCTGCATAATCAATGGCCATTTAGGTGGCGAAGTTGACATGATCGTAAAACATTTGAACTTGAAGCCATAAATCAAGACCATGATAAGGGACTTTTTGGAGTAAGTCCTTGAAACGATTCCATGCATCGTAGAGAGATTTATCTTGATGTTGTTGGAACATCAAGATATCATTTCGTAGTTTAGCAGTTCTTCCTGGTGGGAAAAACTGTGAGCGGAAACATCCCAAGTCGAGATGGATCCCGCGGGTAGACGATCAAGCCAATTGACAGCTTGGTCAAGAAGAGAAAAGTGGAATAAACGCAAACGAGTAGTATTTCTTGTAGCGCCATTAACGTCAGATGAAATCTATAATTCTGAGAAAATCCTTAAGATGTTGGATCGGGTCTTCGGTCCTAAGTCCGTGGAATGCACATTTATTTTGCACCAATCGGATTGTGTCGAATCGCAGGGGATACACCTTGGCTTCTTTAGGAAGCTCAATAGCGTTTCGATAGCCCTCGTGGCTAGGGCGGCAGTAATCTTCTAAGGTACGGGGTCGGTTTGAATTTTCGTCTCCCATGATGGTCAACGAAAAGAAAGGTTTACAAAACAAAGGGAACGAAGAAAAAGATAGACTACGAGAAAGATAATTGACAAGAAAATAAAGCCTCGCTTGATAGGAATCAAGCGAGTAGACCTAAGTTAAATAGAATTCAAAACCTATACTATTCTTCACGCAGCGGCGCCAAAAACTTGATGCTGGTTTTGCAAACTCACAAGAAGTTTTACAACTTCATAGGAAGTGTACATAATCGTTGCAGTGTAGTATAGGCAAGACTTGTGGGTTGTTATCGTTCTATAGGGGAATAGCTTGTGAAGGCTCGAATTAAATGTAACTAAGGTCTAGGGGTTGAAAGAAGATTATTTTTGTAATTTTATATTTTATGAAAGAAGGTAAAATCTCGGGTTTGAAGGGGTTTTGGTTTAGCTAATAACTACTCCTAATTGCAAGAAATAAAATAAACTAGAAAACAATTATACAATGAAGCATATTTACCTAGGATGCACTACTCCTTGATAGCTATCCAATTCTACCTATTGCTTTGTCACCCTTGTAATGTAGTGTGTAAGTATTTCCTAATTCACAAGCGAATTACACGAACCCACTTTCTATGCAATATTCCGTTAAGGCAACACACAAGTAAGGTAGTATGAAGACTATTACAAGGCTCTTAAGAGTATATTACACGCGTTCAAACACTTAAAAGGTGATCAAGTATATTAGGGTAAGGTAGTATGAAGACTATTGCGATGGTATCCTTTCTACACAATCACATTTCCCTAGACGTTCTTCGCATTCAATAAAAGCTGGTTTTCTAGAGCCTAACGTGCACACCATTAACGAGAAGCAATGGGAGACAAGAATTATAAACTATAATCAATTAAACTCATTGAATATGTCACGCCTTAATTGGTGAATATGGAGGATCCACAATCATCAATAAGAAAACAACAAGATCTAATCGATTAATAACAAGTTTCATGCATTTCCAAATAAATACTAGATGAATTAGCCAAGAATACTTAAACAAGAGAAATGATAAACAACAAAAGGAATTGAAGTCATGAATTAAGATATAAATGATAATCAAACCATTACAAGATGTTTATGGATTGAATTAGACCTTCTAAGTTGCTGAAAAAATACCTACCCAAACCCTAGAATCGACTTTTTTGACTTTAGGGTTGGGGGCTTGGAAAAAAACGAAGTTATGAGGTTATATTTATAGGGAAAAGTTGAGTCGGTGCATCCAGACGGCGTCGGGATTTTCTAGTGACGTCGTCGCCACGCTCTGATCACCAAAGTGTAGATTTTCTCGCTGCGATTGTGTGGGTAGTTGAATCGTTAAAATCTAAGTTCGTATGAATGAGTTATGATCAAAACAATATCTACTACTTTGCGCGCAAGTTAATTGGTCATCTTTATCTTGTGACACCGTCATCCCGTTGAATCTTCTATGGGCTTCTTTAAGTCGGCTACTAAGACGCCGTCGCTAAAGATCCTGACGCCGCGGCTTGATCTTTCAAACGTCGTCGCAAGGAATCGTGACGCCGTCACCACGGTCTGTTTTCCCTTTTGATATCAAACTTCGTGTACAGTTGCATTCTTGTCTGTTTCTTCTCAAATTGAGTCCAAGTCACGTGTATTTCTTCCAAAAGCCATCCAAGTGCTAAAACACACACAAACAAACGATTAAGGACGTATTTTGGGCATATTTGCATGATTTAGGGGGTTAAATGACCCCGAAAAAGTGTATAAAATGACACCTCATCACCCAACTAAATTTAAACTTAGGATTTCTAGATGAAATCGAAAGAAACGATTGAGAAACAATGGAATCCCAAAGAACTGCCTTCTTAGGAGAAGGAATCGAGAAAACCAAGCGATTACGGAAATTTCGGATAGACCACATGAGAGTCCCCCCAACCCCTTCTAAAAACAGCCTCGCCTTATTTGATAAATGTAGGGAATTAAGCCACGCAACTCACTCCGGGAAATTAGCACAAACTGGGAAGTCAAGGTCCTACCATCTAGCCAACATAGACCACAAATTCTTAGCCAACTCACAAGAAAAGAAAATGTGATTAACAGTTTCAACGTCTTCGCAACAAATGGGACATAAAATTGAGCCGACATCTATACCTTTTCTGTCCAAATTCACCGTTGTAGGACGCTTGTTTAGCATCAATCTCCACAAGAAAATATTAACTTTTATTGGAATACAACGGTTCCAACGAGTAGCAATAGAATGCACGTCTAAGGTATTTGCATCTATCAACGAGCGCACATAAGCAACCGAAAAACCAACAAAGACATCAAGCGACCACGACCAAGAGTCACTTTTAGCCGTTAGCACTACATCCCCATTCGAAGATAACAAAGAAGTGAATTGGCTCGACTCTACACCTCCTCTTGGTTTACGTCTAAGAATTGAGGACCGGTCTAAAAGGTGTAACCGATTCGCAACAACGCACACTTTATCATTATCTAGCATGTAAATACGCGGGAACTGCGATTTGAGAGGGCAATCTCCACACCAGATATCATCCCAAAAACGAGTAGAAACTCTATTCCCTAACTTCCGTTTACATAACATATATGATATAAATTGCAGGAATGTTTAAATGTAGTTTATAGCCTTATAGGTGATTAACGGATGTTTCATCATGTTCTGCTGACATATAATGGCGGGATCTTCTTATACTTCACGTACATCATAGAACTATACAGACAAAATTTAGAGAAAAAAAAATACTAACATGTTTTACACATCGTATGAGACAAAGTGCCGCTTACGTTATGTTTGCAAAATGTGAGTTCCTTAAGTTTTAATTTTTGTCCTCAAGTCACTGAATACTTCACTATGTCTCATCAACCAAAACCTCTCTATTTCTTCTGGAGTTCGGCCTGGAATCCTGCCGGCGATCAATTCCCATCTGAAACATGCCATCAAAATTCATTAAAAAATCGACAATTTTGATTAATATAGTTTGATAATAAGTCAGATAATATACGTCAGATAAATTTTAATCAAATAAAATTCAAGTAGTACAACACAAAAGTATTTTGGTTATTTATGTAAGCATCATCCATCAATGTAAATTGTAGACTAATACGTAAAGAACATATTTTAAATCAAAATTTCATACAACAGCTTAAATATTTCATGCATAAATCAATCTTTATAGAGCGTGAGAGCTTTTTGTTGGCATGCTTAGAACCAAACGGTGATTAAGACAATCACAACATAGTGATAACCCTAATAAAAAAGCATTGCTAAAGCCTCCTACAAAATCATCCTACTTATCCTCCTACACACACAATCATATAATATACATTTTTTCCACTTATTATCTCTCTAAATCAAAACCGTCAGTTCCACCACTTGTCGGTGTGTAAGAAGATTAGTAAGAAGGTTTTGTAGAAGGAATTAGCATTTTAAATGCACATCTTTAATTTCTTTTTCATACGAGCAATAAAACGAACTAAAGTGCTAACGTTATATTACTTATAAAGGAAGCTTTCGCGCTAGGTGGGCACGTTCTTTGCCTGCGTGATTTTTTTTATATTTAAAAAGTAGAAGTATAAGAAGTAGAAGTAGGTTCGCTGAATTTGGATATTTTGTGTTTTTGTTGTATATTTTTCTTTTCCCTTGTTTTAAGTTTTGTGTTGCAAGTGTAGTGCTCATTCTCATGAGCATTTGTATTTTTTTGTTTTGTATGTATCTTGTACCGTAACATTTGTGTGTGTGGGTGTGTGTTTTTCTGATATATGGTGCATGCTTCTCTTAGAAAAGAGATCCCTGAAGCATAGTGACGTCTATTTTTCAACAGGAGCTAGATGCCTGATTGGCTGGGGTTGAAGACACTAGGGTATGC
>BQNB010197340.1:0-11220 GCA_026074375.1 Tanacetum coccineum | reverse complement strand
TGTCTTTTTCCATTGCTTATTTTGTGTTAACAGTTAAAAAGATAAGCCACTTTTTGCCTTTAAGCTTAGTTAAGTACTCTGTCTAGTCTAAGCCCCTTTTCAGCTTATTTAGTTATAGATTTTAACCCATTAGTGCTTATTTAGCTTAGTTTACATAATTCCTTTTAGCTTACTTGTTCAAATTTCAGCTTATTAGTACAAAGAGTCAAAGAGAAAAAGCCATTTTGCCTTAAAAGCTCATTTAAGCAAACTGTCCAAAGAAAAAGCTCTTTTTCAGCTTATTTATAAGTTTTTTCAAAAAGTCATAGTTATGAAAAATGTTAAGCTCGATGAGCTTAACAAGTTTGTTTAAAAAGTTTTCATAAAAAAAAAGAGGAGACAAGGGGTGACCCGGGTGAGCAAGACTCGAACCCGGGCCTCAACCCTCGTACACCCCTCTTTTATAACCAAAGTGTTACCGCTGCGCCCTTGGGACTTCTCTGTTAGAGTCCCAAGTGGTTTAATATTTAACCACTTTTGGCCCCTTATAAGCCATAAGCTGTTTTCAGCTTATTCTCGGCTTATTTATAAGCCGAGTTTGGGTTTCTTATTTTTCGTAGGTTAGTATTAGTGTAAAGTATTTTAGGTAAATTTTTCAGAATTTTTAAAAATAGTTTAGTATTTTTTATAATTTAATTTCGTTATAAGTTTTAAAAATTCATAAAAAATATAAAAATTATCAAAAAAATATTTTTCTTTTTTAGAAAATTTTCTTTAGTCATATATTTCGTAGGAAAAATATAAAAACTTTCGTAGGGTTAATTTTTCAATCTTTTGATTTTTAAAGAACGGGGCTCGGGTACGGTTTTTGTCTTGACTCGTTTTTGGGTCAAACGACCTCCGTTTTCAGTCTAGTTTTTTTTAAACTTCGTTATTTGTCATTTAGTATCTAATTTAGCTTTTAAATTTGTTTTAGGGTTAAATTTGAAGATTTTAGGTTTTTGACCCTTTGTTTAGGATTCGTGCTCTCGTTTTTTAGCTTAATTTCATAATTTTTAGGTTTTTCTTAATCGTTTTTGTTTGTTATTGTTTAATTTAGCTTTCCACACTCTCAAATCATTTCTCTCATTCAAACTCCAATCTTCCGACTGTATCGATTCACCAGTCCAGCCTCGTTGGGGATAAACGACCCGGGAACATTCTATACTACTTCTCGGTTTTATTGATTATTGTTGTTTTTTTTAGATTATATATTTTATTATATATTTTATTATATATAGTTTGAAAGAAATTCTTCCAATCAATAAGCCTATCTTACTCAATAAACTTATAAGCTCTAATAAGCTCTCAAGAGTCTATAAGCTCTTGATTTGAGCTTAACCAGTCTTAATCATACTTAAAACCTATAAAATTAGTTTAAAATTTTAGGTACCTTTGGATTTGGACTTATAAGCTTATGGAAGGGGGATCTAAGATGGAAGGATCCCCATGGACTTATACCCTAGCTTATTAATAAGCTAGGGAGCTTGTAGCTGCCATTATTGGTTCCTTTTGTTTAGCTAAAGGATAAAGTAAGTTTCTCTTTTCATACTTCTCTCATTTCAGTTTAAAAGTGCTTAGTTATAGCTTAAATATTTTATTATTGCTTATTTGCTTATTCTCTTTGATTATTAGTACTTATTTGAGTTTTATCTAGCTTAATCATCATAGTTGTTTATCTGTTTTTCATTTTCTTAGTTTGAATTATAGATTTACATATAATTGTCTAAAAAAAACTTTGAAAAAACCAAAAATATTTAGCATTAGTAGTAAATCTTGGATTATTGCTTATCTAATTGATTGATCATGATTATTAAGTTAGTTTTAAGCTATTTTGATATCTGGTTATTAGATTTGATGCATTAGATTAGTATTTCAATAGCTTAAATTGATCTGTCACTTTTTAAAGGGGTGTTTGGCATAAGCTGATTTGACCAATAAAAGTCAAATGCATTTGTGCAAAACTTTTTAGACAACTTTGAAATTAGTTAAAAACATTAGGTAATGAGTTTTTATAAATTAGATTTGAAAATTCAAAGAATTTGAGCTTATATAAAGTTGACAGCACCAGGGGAGTTTTTCTAAGAATTTCATTTGTGCAATCTTTGATCTAAGCCCTCATAAGCTTAGATCCTGTTTGCATTTCACTTTCACACTCTACTTGAGTGTATATAAGTACAGGATCTCCCTTAGGAAGCCTGCACTCTTGGTTTGCATTTGTGCAAAGTGCACCAGTACTAACTAAAAAGTTAGTACTGCTGTCACGGTTTGTACTGCTACCTTTGGCTTAATTTTTAGTTGAGTAAAAGTAGGATTTAGGTTTTTAAATTCAAGTTAAAAGTAATCTAGATATAGCTTAATATGGTTTAGGTTTTAGTTTTCAATTTACTGCTTATCTTCTTAGCTTATTCAGCTGTTTAAAAAAAAAGAACTCTGCATCAGCAGTACTAAGTTAGTTAGTACTGCTGATATTCAAATCCCAATTTAAGCCAGTAATTGTAGGATTTTATAGCTTATCTTTTAGCAACTTATAGTCTAGTTATAGCTTAATATAGATTAGGATTTAAATCTCATTTTCTAGCTTATTTACCTAGCTTATTTTTGCTGTCAAAAGTCTTTCAAAAACATAAAAAACCAAAAGACAGTAGGAACTTAAGTAGAATCTTAATTTGTTAATTTAGCTTATAAGTCTAGATTTTATAGCTTATTGTTGGATACTCTTTGAATAGTAAAACCTTTAGAGTATTCAATAGTAGAACAAGGATAGTGGAAGAAAACTTGCATATTAGATTTAGTGAGAATACACCTAATGTTATAGGTAGTAGACCAAATTGGCTATTTGATATTGATGCACTAACAAGAACAATGAATTATGAGCCAATTGTTGCAGGTACACAGTCTAATGGTTTTGCAGGTACAAAAGCAAGTGATAATGCAGGTCAAGCTAGAAAGGAGACAGAACCTGTCAAAGATTACATTTTGCTACCATTATGGACTGCTGATCCACCATATTCCCAAGATCCAAAGAGTTCTCATGATGATGGATCCAAACCTTCAAGTGATGATGGAAAGAAGGTTGATGAAGATCCAAGAAAAGAAAGTAAATGTAATGATCAAGAGAAGGAAGATAATGTTAACAACACTAACAATGTTAATGCTGCTAGCACAAATGAAGTTAATGCTATTGGTGGAAAAACAAGCATTGAACTTCCATTTGATCCAAATATGCCTGCTTTGGAAGATTATAGCATATTTGACTTCTCAAGAAATGATGAAGATGATGGTGCAGAGGCTGACATGAACAATTTGGATACAACAATCCAAGTCAGTCCTATTCCAACTACAAGAATTCATAAAGATCATCCTCTTGATCAAGTCATTGGAGATTTGCAATCAGCTACACAAACAAGAAAGATGTCAAAGAATTTGAAGGAACATGGGTTTGTTAGTACTATTCAACAAAGAACAAACCATAAAGACCTTCAAAACTGCTTGTTTGCTTGCTTTTTATCACAGGAAGAACCCAAAAAGGTAATTCATGCATTGAAGGATCCAAGCTGGATAGAGGCTATGCAGGAAGAGCTTCTACAATTCAAGTTACAAGAAGTTTGGACTTTAGTGGATTTACCAAATAGAAAAAGGGCTATAGGCACTAAGTGGGTTTTCAGGAATAAAAAAAAACTTTCTTTTGTCCTATCTCTTCTCAGAGTTATATTAAATTAGTTTACACTTTGTAGGGGTGTTAAAGAATTTAGCGATTACACTTGTTCTTCCCTCAATAGCTAGACTCGGTTTTATGATGTTTTCACGTATTCCGGTATTGAATTGTCTCTCTCATTTGTTAGTAAGCCATAGCTTCTTCCAAATCACAGATAATCTTTGCTTATATCTACAAATGTCAGAAATCCTCAGACTTAACGATGCGGTTTCAAATTTCATAGTCATTCCCAGAGAGCCGATGTAACTGCCCGAGGTGTGTTCACATACTGTCGCTACCCACTTGGTTTTAGATATACGTATTTTATATTATATTATATATAATTTCCGTGAGCTATGTGATGATTAATCTAAGGATAAATGGGTAATGAGTTCCTTAAATACTCTTGAAGTTTATTTTTTCATGAGTCATAGATTATACGTGGATTGCCAAAATACTAATCTATCGCTAGCACCAGATGATCCACAAAGCTCAGTTGGTGAGAGATAACAATGCTAAATAATAACAGATTTGATGGCGTTATATTGTACACAAATTGACAAACACAGGTTCTTGATTTACAGAAGAAAAGCAGAAAGGTATGCTCAAAGCTAAAAGCGAATGATGCTTTGAAGAAAGAAAGAGGGAATCCAGAGGTGTTAGAAGGAGGAAGAAATTTCATAGACCTACAGGTTTGAAAAGACTTCAAGAAAGTTGGTATGTCTATGGAGTGTAGTGGGTCCTCCTGCAGACGTTGGCCTCGAGTTTCGGGTGTTCCCTGAAGTCGATTCCCAAACATGGGGAGGAGTTATTATGATATTGATGCTGCTATTGAGTACCTTAGTCCTGCGGTTGATGATGAACGCATGAGACTGTATGATGTCGGGGACTTCTTACCGCTCCCCTATGCCGCCGGTGATAACACCCGCACACTGTATATTAATCTTCCATATTAAAATGTATGCTATGCATTGACTTTGGAAGTTTTGTGCTCGTGGTTCGTGTGGGACAAAGTGTAGGTGGAAGCCTTATGTATTAGAAACCTTCTGGCGTGCACAAGCAGTTTGACTGTATATGCGTGCAATAGAAGGCCGTCATTGTTTACTTCACATTTTTTTGATTTTTGCTTTTGTACTCCCACTTTACGCTTGCATCCACGTAATGAGCATAATTAGCTTCTACATTACAACGACTAAATGAAGTATAACGACTTTATAAGCAATATAATACAAATATTCTCCCTACACTAAACAATTACCAGTTCCATAGCTACCCATCTCCTTCCCCCACTCCGTCCTACCTAATACTTCTCCCCCTAAACTTCACTCCATAGCCTACCTAATGCTGCCCCTATGCCTTTCCTACCCTTTCACTAACTTTCCTTTCCTACCCTCGCATCCCTAAAAGATAATATAAAAGACAACTAAGCAAACCGCTGCGCTCACAGATACACCCTATAAGTCCAACCTATTATAATTACATAACTGATTACACCCCCCCCCCACACCCATTCAAACCTCCTCCACAACTACCATCCCCCCCCCCTCACCCCCCACACCACCACACCTACCCCCCATACCAACGTAAAACCCCCCCCCCCCCCACACTCAACACCCCACCACCCCCATCCCTCCACCACCCCCAGACAAACACCTTAACCCCCGTCAAAATACCCCTACCCTAAACCAAGATAAGTTCACAACAATACAAACGCTCCATTCCCTAACTACCTCATATCCCTTAACAATACCAACCTACCAATCCCATCCCCCCCACACACACCCCACCTAATCTCCCTAATCATCACTATCTAGACTCCCCACCCAATCACATAATCATTCCCTCTCTCTACACATACATTTCCTTAATGTTTTATTCTATTATTTGATATTGGAGTTTCTTGGATGATGTTGAGATGCCTGTGGAAGCTACGGTTGATAGCGAAAGATGAACAAGGTACTAAGAAAGCTTTGTATGATAGTCTGTCCTGGTGAATTGAATTTTTTGAAGCAGTGTATCTACTGCTTGGTTTTGCGATTGTGTTTGTTTGTTTCCTACAACAAAGAGGAAATCACTTTGGGCTTCTCAGGCAGGACACGCTTTACAGATTAAAGCAGCACTAAAGCCTTAAGTTGTTAACTACTGCTGCTACTCAAAACAATAACTACTACAAGACCCAAGGATAAAGGGTCTGTGGATTGTTCAGGAGCGTCAAAGTGAGTTGTTCAGAGTTCCACAAGAGATAGAAACTTCAGTTCTAAAGATAAATAGGTAAAAAACAGGCGATTATGATAGATGAACCTGATGTTCCTTTGAAGTAAGAGAGTAGATCGCAAATGTGCTCTTGATGGAACAAATTGCATAGAGACGAATTCAAGCTAACTGGTAAGTATGGATTGCTGAATTATTAGTAGAGCAAAAGAAAGCTGGAGCAAGGAAACAAGAAGAAGAAGCCAACATAGCATTGATTGAGTCATGGGAAAATACACAAGCTATGATGGAGGCTGATAGATTGCTGGCTGAGAGACTCCAATCAAAGGAAAGAGAGGAATTGACAGATAAGGAAAAAGCAAAACTATTTATGGAACTGATGGAGAAAAGAAGAAAGCATTTTGCTGCACTCAGGGCACAAGAAAAGAGAAACAGACCTCCTACCAAAGCACAAAAGAGAACTCAAATGTCTACTTATCTTAAGCACATGGGTGGATATACATACAAACAACTAAAAGGAAAGAGTTTTGATGAAATTCAAAAGTTGTTTGATAAGGAAATGAAGAGAGTAAATACCTTTGTAGCTATGGGTTCTGAGGTACAGGAAAGTAAAGAAAAGAAGGAAGAAGGTAGAGAGGAAACAGCTAAAGGTAGCAGAAAGAAGATGCTTGGAAGAAAAAGAGCAGTGAAAGAACAGCAGAAAGAATCCTCAAAGAAACTAAAAGTAGAGGAAGAAAAAGAGTCAGAGGAAGTTGAAGAAGATGATGAAGTTGAGCTAAAGAAGCTTTTGGTAATTAAAAAGGATGAAGATATAGCAATTGATGCTATACCACTTGCTACCAAATTACCAGTGATTATTGATTATAAACTTCATAAAGAGGGGATGTTAGTACACTATGAGTTGATAAGAGCAGATGGAAGTTCTAAAAGATACTCTTCAATGATAAGGATGCTACAAGGAATAGATAGAGAAGACTTGGAAGCTCTTTGGAGGATAGTGAAGGCAAAGTATGGTGATACAAGGCCTGAAGATGAATTTGAAAGAGTATTGTATGGAGATTTGAGAGTTATGTTTGAACCAGACATAAAAAGTGATGTATGGAGAATGTTGCAAGGATACAGGGTGACTACTTGGAAGTTGATTGATTCATCTGGAGTTCACTTTGTAAGATTTGATAATCTTCATATTTTTATGTTGGTTGAAAGAAGATACCCCCTTACACCAATTACCATCACCAATATGCTCAACAAGAAACTTCAAACTGATCATCAAAATGAGATGTGTTATCAACTGCTGAAGCTTATGGTAAAGCAGCGAAAAGGTCTACGAAAGGTTTGAATGCATCTTCCTAAAGTATGATGAAGACTTTTAATTAAGAAACTTGAAGATTCAGAAGATGAACATCAAGTTTAGGGGAGGATTGTTGGGGTTTAAAAGACTTCATGGATTCTTAGAAGTTACTGCTGCTCAGGTACATAATGGAAATTATGCTAAGTGGTTAGTACTGGTAGTATAATGTTACCACTGCTAGTTACTACTGTTAGTATAATTTAGTACTGATAGCATAAAGTTACTGCTGTTAGTTGAAGTTAAGACTGCTTAGTGTTGAAGACTAAAATATAAGCTAAGTAGTTAGTGCTGCTAGTAGTAAAAGTTAAGACTGCTAGTACAAGTTACTACTGTTAGTGTATATTAGTACTGCTAGTACTAATGTTACTACTGCTTATGTTTATTAGTGCTGCTGGTGGAAGGATTACAACTGTGTGAAGACTTTCTACTGTCAAGAGGATAAAGACGACTTAAAGAGATAAAGTTTGTTTGGAGAACAAGAATACGTGTGAAGATAAGTATTGAGATATTTATGTACAAGATATACATAATGTATTTATTTAGAAGATTACGTTTATGTTTAGAAAAGATTGAGATATCTTAGGAATGTATTGTAAGCCGACTAGGACTCCTTAGTCTATAAAAGGAGGCTCTAGGGCATTAGTTGATATCACATTAGAGCACACAATCACATCATAGAAGTCGATTAAGAGAAAAGCTTCAAGGTTGTAACCCTAGTACTAAGTGAAGAGTACTCGTATTATTGATCTAATAATATTGGAGCGTTTTGTTACATCTTGTGTTCATTCATTATTACTGTTTCATTGATAATACTTCTAGAGTATTAAGGTGTAGATTCCGCATACACTTTAATATACATACAAAGTTTCTACAACAAGTTATTTTGGATTTATCCAAGGTAATTTAACCTTAGACAATCTAAGGAATCGATCTAGGTTTGGGATCAACATATTCGTCTAATTGAAAATTTGTTGAATGATGATTCATCTCCGGAAGAACTTAATTCTGATATTCCTGATGCTATTATCGAATCTTTCTCCCCAACTCCTATCCCCGTCGAGGATAGTGACTCTCTTATGGAGGAAATCGATATATTTCTTGCTCCGGATGACTCGATACCACCGGGTATTAAGAATGATGACTATGACTCGGAGGGGGACGTTCTTTTTCTTGAAGAATTACTTAACAATGATTCTATTTCCCTTCCTGAGTATGAATCATTTCACGTTGATTTTTATAATGTTCCATCATCTCCTCGTCCTCCGAAAAAACCTCCAGATGATGATGTTTACTTTGATATTGAGCCCGATACGGGAGTTTTGACTACAAAAGTGGTGGATGATATTTCTGAACGTTATGTTCTTAAGCCTAGAATTTTACCCACCCAACCCACCCTTTCTCTTTGTCCAGTTATTGACACTTTGTTTCCATTTTCATCCGAAAATGAGGACAAAGTTTTCAATACTGGTATTCTTGCTTCAAAAGAGGAAAAATCTCCTCATCTCTTATCTCATCGGGGCTTTAAAGCTTTCCAGCTCATTTTTGATTTTTCTGAAAGCCCGATGATGATTTATGGAGGGAACATTCCTATCTTGGATGTTCCGTTTCTCCATTTCTATCCTCCTTGACCAGCTCAAGTATGGGGGATCGAGTCAGGCTCAAGACTCGGTTAACAAAAATAAGCGCTTCGTGGGTGGCAACCCATGCTTATCCTAATATAATTATAATAGTAGTAATGAATAAGTGTGACGTGAGGAGGTTCGCCTCTTCCTTTCTCGTGTTTCGTGGTTTGTGTTGTATGTCCAGGATTGCCCCGGATTATGAAGACTCTCGTGCTCGTGGTTTTGTCCTTCGTTCACTCGAGCTTCAATCCTTAGCATGATTATGGGAATCCAATATCCTAAATCTTATCGACTAACGTTTATCTTTGAGCATACTTAATAAACGGCTTTAGATTTACGTAGAGACCCTTCTTAAAACATTGAGGACAATGTTCAGTTCTAGTATGGGGGGATCTATCGATTTGATTGTGCCTGCAGTCGTTGTTTTCACGTAATCCTGTTTTTACCACCAAAATACCAAAAAAAATGAAAAAATTTAAAATTTCAAAAATAAAATAAGTGTTTTGTCACAATGTTTGACTTTCCTGCTGGGTAGAATAAGAATAAATTTTGACTCGACAGCCCCCCCCCCCCACCTGAGTGTTGAGCTCTCTAAGCTTTGTCCTTAAACCTTTATAAACTTTGTTAAGCTAGTTTATTTGACTAAGCATTCGCGGATCTTTTTATTAAAGATTTTAAATTTGCGAAGAACGAGAAATGATAGAGTTAATTATGAGTTAGATGCTAAGCAAGGATTAGTTGGAAATCTTAAGAGCTCATAAGTGTAGTTTGTGGCTTTTTCTCCCATAAGCTCCTAACCTGACTAATAATAAGTGCTATTTTCGAAAATTAAACTTAAATCAACTATTTTTTTATGAAGTTGATAACAATAATTTATTTAGTCTTAGTTTAAATTTATACTTAAATTTTTTAAAAAGAAATTTTCTCTATATCGTGGTAATATAAAGTGTAAAAAAAATTGAGGTAATAATAATAATAAAAAAAACTGTGGGCTGATAAAAGTTTACTGCCTCTTGCCGGCTCACAACCGATATGGCAGTCTTTAAAGAAGGCCATAGTAAGAATAATAATCCTAGATGATAAAAGTGCGTTTGCATCTTGCGCTCACAAACTGATGTGCAGCCTTCCATAAAGGGTGAGGATTTTCCTTCATTTAAAGGGTCGAGTATAAGTATAATTTTATTAATGTTAAGTGTAATATATGTGTTTTAATAAATTTAGGGAAAATCTTGTTAATAAGTGTAATAAATAAATATATGGAAAATCCTTTTTCTTAAATTTAAATATGCTTTTGAACTAAGACTATTTCATTTTAAAGTTTTTCTAATAAGCTATGTCTAAACAAGAAGCCTAAGAGTTCTTGAAACCAAAGGTCCGTGAGTCCCGATACTAGTCTCTGTGGGGTGTCAAAAGCCTAGTCACTTAGCCGCAAGGTTGGGATGTGCCGAGACGAAAGTCGCTACATGAGATGATCTCGCCTTTAAACTTATTATTCTCGGGTGGAACGTGAAGCATAGAATTTTGCATAAAAAACATTGATCCATGGTTGAAATTCGAAATGGCACATTCACCGAAATATAATAATTGCCGGGAGTGAAAAGTTTACAAGTTACAAATATGAGTAGTGTTAGCAGCTTAACTTATATTTAACGGTGATTTTGTTTTAAGCTCGGTTTGGGACAAGTGAAAAGTCGGGAACGATGAATTTATCCTTTTTTGGGGCATTTTAAGATTGAAATATTTCTTATTCCGTGACCCTAAAAGTTATGAAAATAACGAAAGTCAAATATGTTAGTAGTTGCTAAAAAGAAAAGTAAAAAAATGAGAAAAAGGAAAAATACAAAAATATGTGTGGGAATAAGTGTATATATTTAAAAATGGTAAAAACGGGGCTTTTCAAAGCTATTGATTCTTTATTTCCCCTCGATGAACACTTAGCTACTTTTCGAGGTTATTAGTCGAGAGGGATTGAGAGTCTTAGTTTTCTTAAGTGTTTACTTATGGCATTGCGTGAGGACACGCAATAGTTTAGTATGGGGGATTTTGGTATGTGCTTAATTACACATACCATTTACCTAATAAAACGACCCTAAACGACCAAAAAACGCACATAAAATGCCATAAATATGCTTGTTTTTGTGTTTGTACTGTGCAGGTACCAGATATTTCACTAAAGGACAAAAACAAAGTCAAACCGGAGAAAATCGAGCACGGATCTGAAAAGAGCGCGAAAAACCGAAGCCGAGGACATAAATACCTTATTGGGCTAACTTGTACCCGAGTTAATGGGTCGGGTCAGCCCAATAAGCTTATTTAGTTAT
>BQNB010197338.1:0-11220 GCA_026074375.1 Tanacetum coccineum | reverse complement strand
TTATATAATGTTTAGACTTTATTTTATTTAAAAAATAAATGTAATAAAGTTAAGTAAGATTAGTTAAAATATCTCACTTAACTAAGGTAGGAAGGGTAGAATAGTAAAATAAGTAAAAGTGTGCTTAACACACTATAAATACCCCTTCATTTAGGTGAAGGGGTAAGGCTTGACATTTTGTATTCTCTCCCTCCCTCATTTCTTTTTTTATAAAATTGAAAATTAGTGAAAGTCTTGCCTTCCTCTCTTACTATCTCTATATTCTTAAACTGCATTAAGTGCGAGTCAATATTTCAATGACCTAACAAGTGGTATCATGCGCCATTAGAGATTTAAGAGTGATCTATTTTTGATTTTCGGTGTGATTCTTACCATGACGTGATCGGATTTCGAGGTGATGTGTATTTCGGTATCGAGTTTGAGCTTCGTGTTGATTTTAGTGTGATTTGTGATGAAGACGTGATCGATATCGGGTGCTACATTCATTTTTGATAGTAATTTTGATTGTATTGTCTTGATTATTGAGTTGTAATAGTTAGTTACTCCATTTTCGGTTCTATCAAATTTGGCTGTGATAGTGTTTGTTCATTTTTGGTATTCATTTCCATTGTATTCGTTTGATTATCGAGTTGTAATAGTTGAGTTCTTCATTTTTGGTTCTATCGAAATTGAAGTTACTAGAGTTTATCACTTTTGGTTTCATCGAATTTGATAACATAGGTGGTTTACACAAACTCAGTTGTATCGAATTTGTGTATTAGTGAGTATTACATTTTCGGTAAAGATCTAAAATGCTTGAGGTAATTGATCTTAATCACATTATCGGTTTTATCGATTTTGAGTCTCATTTTCGATTAACAATTGGTAAAACTTATAATTTCGGTTGTAACGAATTTGTGTGGATTCTTTTTCGAAGTATACCTCAAACGCATATAGTCCATCGAAGTTGCTCAATATACGGTTTTATCATATTTTTGATTCATTTTCGTTGGATATTTAAAAAAAATACAATTTCTTTTGATAATCACGAGTAGGTCTTGGTGTTTTTAATGTTTACCAAAAATTGAAGTCATATAGAAAAGATTAGTGTTCACCGATATTAGATTAAGTGCTATCCGAGATTTTTTGTCCGAGATTTGTGTATCTGAGATTGGTGCTGACCGATATCGGACACCACAATGTGATTTTCATCAAAATTACCATTTTCAGTGATTCTAATCGCTCCTCATTGAAATTACCATTTGTGACTTGTTACAAGATCATTTTGGTACTCTAACCGTTTTTTATTGAGATTGACAATTTTTTGTCGAAACTAGAATTTCGATACTTTAGAATTTCGGTAAATTTTGGAATTTTGGTTTTTTAGGTGTTATAATCCGTGGACGAAGTATTTTTGATAGTGTATTCCATTGCATTGGAAATTTCGATACTCTACTCATTTTCAGTGAAATTAAAATTTTCGATTGGGAAGTAATTTCGATAGAACAACTTGATCAAGACAAAGCATAACGTGATTGTGGTAGAATTTACGAACACTGTTCTAGTTACAAAATGTTTTTTAGTTCATTCAAAATCACAAGTAGAACTCTTTTTTTCGTCTACAAAGATCCATTTATTGATTCACATAAGATGTCGACTACGAGTGCACACCAACAGGCGCTTGCAGATGCAGGGTTTGAGACTCATCCTCCTATGCTTGAAAGAGGTAGTTACATACCATGGGCAAGCAGATTCAGACATTATCTTAACCAAAAGAGGGAGACACGCAAGTTTGTTAATCATTCAATGGTTGAAGGTCCATATAAGTTTAAAAAGATGCAACCTGATCTAGATAAGCCAGAAAGTGATCAAACTAAAGATGATCTTATGGGTGATGATTTGAAGCAATATGAGGCTGACATCGAAGCAATATGATCAAACTAAAGATGATCTAATGTTGGACATACTTCCATTCCACTATAAAATGTCAATCAAACTCAACTTACACAACCACCATTTCCTTATTTACTCAGCAATCCACATGTTGCTAGTATGATTCATGCTCAAGCTCTGCCCTCACCTCAAGGTGACAACCAAACTCAACCGCCACCTCCTCCATCTCCAAATAGAGAAATGCTCACTGATGACATTAATCAACTCCAAGATTTGTCAAACCTTTTAGCCATGCACCTTTCTCAATGCAAACTACCCCATCACCCTATTCTCTAAACTTGCCTCACACCCTTAACTTAAACCAAGTTGGACAACATGTTGGCTATTGTCCTTGTTACATCTTTAACCAAAAACAATTCCTAACCTTGAGTGAAGATCTCAATTGGATTGAATTTCTTCTTACTCGTCCACAACCACCACTTCAAGTCCAACAAGACTACCTTCCAACAACCACCTCCGCTCCAAACTCTCCACCAACAACCAACTAAGCATATTATATGCTTACCTTTTCTTGTTTTCAAATAAATGTCCAACCCACTCCTTTTGCAAGCAAGTTTAATGGTTTCCTATGACAATCTAGGCAAATTAGGACCTTTGTAGTTTTTATTCATGTTGCATTATTATGCTTCAAGCATAATATTTAGGTTTGATAAGTGCATGTTGAATGATTGTGTTTTATACACAATTTATATGTTTAATGAATGATCTTTTGCTTAATTGCTCTTTTATGTCTTTATATCTTGTATATTTGTGATGGATGGTTTGCACAAATATGTTTGATTATTTTTCCTTTTCCTTTGCTATATGTTAGAAACATTGGTGTTGTTTTTCTAACTTGTTTTTGTAGCAAAGTTACCATAGCTCGATTCCTTGGTGCCCTTAATCGAGGCGGAATACACATCAAGGGGGAGCGTTTATTCCGTCGACTTTATGCATATTTATCGACGAAGCCTTTTTGATTCTACAAAAAGGGGGAGAAATGGAAATAAAACTCACTAAATACTTGCTTAAAATTAATTTTATATTTAATGAGTTTAGATTTTGTAATCATCAAAAAGGGGGAGATTGTTGATAGAAATAATGCCTAAAATCATTATAAATACTTTTCGACCTCTCTACATTTTGATAATCACAAAATGTAAAAACGCTCAATGTAAAATTAAACGTAAACAAGTAATTAGTAGTAAATTTTTATTTTGAAAATTTAATGACTTAAAGGCATGAATAAATAAATGCTTAATGCATTTTATGATCAAAGGAATTTTTATTCAACCTCATATTTTTTTATAAAATGTTACAAACACTTTTATAACTTTTACAAAACATTTTCTACATTTAAAAGAGGGGGTTAAGTCCATTAATAGGTAACCTACTTACCAAAAACTACACTTTTAGGTAACGTACTTTGTATATTACCCATCAAACTTTTAATGACTTGTTAAAATAGGTATTGTGACCGGTTTGAGTGCCACAACAACATTACAAGCCCACTTTCACTCATCATCATCGTCACCACCACTTGCAGCAAACAGTAATACACCAAACTTGGTGTATTCAAGCATCATGGAAATGCAATAAAATGAAGGTGACATGCTTCCTTTTAATTACATATTGCAGTTTACAAACACGGACCGCTCAATACTCATTCGAATAAAATGAAGGTAATTACATTTATTCCTGTTGCATTTATTTAAAACTTACACCAAAAGGCACTTACCTACCTACCAAGATCACATTAACGATATGGATGCATTTCTATACTAACATGTACCATGCATTAGCAATATATACAACCATAAGCAAATCTTTATGCAACAAATGCTTTTTATACAAAAGATAATGGTTACTGTCAATTTTCTAAAATGGTTAGTTTTCACATTATTTCCATTAGTCACCACAGTCTCATTCCCCCCTTTTGCTCCTCGCCCACTCTATAATTTCCAGTTAGCCCTTGCAAATCAAGCCTGTGCATATCTTCCATCATCACGAATTCCTCCTTCGCCTCCATCACCTTTTGTACCCGTTCATTTGAACCCACCACCGCCACTGGTACGTCCGCAGATACACAACCACAATGGTGGGTTGTTGGGTGGTTAGAGAGAGAAAAGAAAAAAGAATATAAAAAAAGGAAGTAGGGTTGTGTTGTGGGGTGTAGTGGGGGTGGTGGTGGAGGAGGTGCGGTGGAGGAGGAGGATGGTGGAGAAGAAGGGGTGGTGGTAGGTTGTGATAAAGAAAAAAAATAAAAAATAATAATTTATTTATTTAAAATGGTGACTTGTCGGTTTTGAGCCGGTAACCCTTCTAAAATTTGCCCGTTATTGCCTATATTGAACAACATTTAAAAGTTTGATGGGTCTGAATGATAATATACAAAGTACGTTACCTAAAAGTGTAGTTTTTGGTAAGTAGGTTACCTATTAATGGATTTAACCCTTAAAAGAAATGTTTTATTCAAAATAATTATTTTGAATTCAAAATTTCTACCTAAAAACGGCTAGAAATGTTCCAGAAAACACATCCCCTAGAAAAGACAAAAAAGGGAGCGTCTTGGCAAGGCGGCCCCCTTAAATATAAGGGCGACCCCCTTAGTGATAAGGGGGCCAACCATAGAGCTAAGGGGGCTGGCTAGACAAAAAGCTCCCTAGCTTTGCCTATAAATATTAAACTGTTCCTTTTTGATTTTCTCACCTCTTGCATACACATTCTTTCTGTTCTAAATCAGTTTATACTTTCCTTTCATTCCTTTGATCATTAAATCATAAGCTTTGTTTCCAAGTGACCCAAGCTTAGATCCTCAAGTGCAAGAGAAGAATACTTCCTACCATTAAGTGATGAAGTATTCTAGTTTAGTGCGTTCTTGTAACATAGTTACAATAGTGTTATATCTTGTAAATCATTTGTGTATATTGTGAAAGGTGTGTATAGTAGTTAGATTGTTGTAATCATAGGAAGGTTAGTTAGATCGTGGTGATTGTCAAGAGTTTAGTTAGATCGTGGTAATCATAGTAAGTAGTGTTAGATTGGTGTGATAGTGGTAGTGTCTAGGTGAAGTGAAGTGAAGTTGTGAAGCGTAGTGTAGTTGTAAAGTGAAGTGAAGTAGTAAAGTTGTGAAGTAAAGTGAAGTAGTGAAGTGAAGAGAAGTTGTTAAGTGAAGTGAAGTTGTGAATTGTTGGGAAGTAGTGCGGTTAGTATTTTAGTCCTTAAAATACAAAAGTTGTGATAGAATAGTTCTAGCTAGGATTAGAA
The DNA here is from genome assembly GCA_026074375.1 of Tanacetum coccineum. Classification (NCBI taxonomy): domain Eukaryota; kingdom Viridiplantae; phylum Streptophyta; class Magnoliopsida; order Asterales; family Asteraceae; genus Tanacetum; species Tanacetum coccineum. Next base: position 6,042 of record BQNB010197338.1, on the reverse strand, counting down.
CTCGACATTTGGCTTATTGTTGGAAATCGGTGTAAGCTTAATTGTGTACGGTTTTCTCCGCCTAAAGGGAGCTTGTTAAAAAAGTGAAGAGAACTCTCGAGTTTGGTGCTCGAAGAGTGGAGTAGGGCGAAGAGGTGCTTCATTACCGAACCACTATAAATCCTTATGTTGTGGTTTGATCTTCCTAACTCTTATCTCTTATCTTGCGTATTTATTTCATATCTTGTTTATTTAGTTATATTGTTCATATTGTTCACATCTTGAATTCATATAAAGTCGAATCTAAGTTTTTGTAAACAAACTATACATTAGATTAAAAAGCGGTAAACTATTTAACCCCCTTCTAGTTTTCCACAATTGGTATCAGAAGCCACGTCAAACAAGATTTTTAAAATATACTGTATTTTAGAACTTGAGTAGATCTATGGAATCAGAAAAATATTTTAAAGGACAATCTATGCAAAGACCATCACTATTTGAATGTGATAGATTTATTTATTGGAAAAATAGATTCAAAACTTATGTAAAATCAAAAGATCTAGATCTTTGGCATATTATTACCTATGCTGATTTTCCTCCTATTCAAAATAATCCCGAAACAAAAAAGGATGAAATTGTACCATTTGAAAAACAAAGCGATGATCTTAAAAAGAGACTTGCTAAAAATAATAAAGCTAAAGTGGTAATTTATAATGCTTTGCCACATAAAGAATACGAAAGAATTTTTATGTGTAAAACCGCAAAAGAAATTTAGGATACTTTATTAATCACACACCAAGGTAATAGTCAAGTCAAAGGTAACAAAATAGATCTTCTTGTTCAACAATATGAACAATTTACGATTCCGGAAGAAGAATCGATAGATAATGATTTTGCTAGATTTAATACTATTATTACTAGTCTAAAAGCACTTGATGAAGGTTTTTCTAGCAAGAACTATGTTAGGAAATTTCTTAGGGCACTTCATCCCAAATGGCGCGCAAAGGTTACGGCTATTGAAGAGTCCGAAAACTTGAAAGACTCCGAACTTATTGTAAACTTGAAAGTTTATGAAGTAATAATTAAAAAAGACTCCGAAAAGGTCAAGGACAAAAGAGAGCAAAGTAGATCTCTTGCGTTAAAGGCTAAAAAGGAATCTAGTTATGAAGATAGCTCTACTTCTGATAGTGAAGACGAAGAATATGCCATGGCCGTAAGAGAATTCAAGAAATTCTTCAAAAGACGAGGAAGATTTGTAAGACAACCACGAGATGAAAGAAAATCATTGCAAAGAAGTAGAGACGACAAAAATGGTAAAAGTTAAAGAAAATGCCTTAGATGTGGAGATTCAAACCATCTCATCGGAGAGTGTCCAAAGTCGTCAAGAAACAATAATCAAAGTGAAACATCCCGTTATTTCAGGTCATTTCCCGACTCAATTATTACCATTATTTATTTTTAGGGTTTTACGCATTCGCTTTTAGTTATTATCGTATAATTAAACCGCGTAAACTAAAAATCAACATTCAACGTAAACGGACACCAAGCAAGTTAAAGTTTACGTAAATCAAGTGTTATATAATTATTGTGAGTATAATTTATAACTTTTACTATTTTATTTTTATTAGTTACGTAAAACGCTTGTGTTTTACAATAAATAATATTTAGGCATACCCGGAAGCACCAATACCCATCTATACTCAAACAAATACTGACTTTTATACCAAATACACAAAAATTAACTTATTTCTTTATCTACAACCCATTATGGCCGGATCTATTAATAAGAAACACAAGCAAATTCAAGGTTTACTTTCTTTTAGTTAGTTAACCAACAAGGCACACTTACATAACACAATCTTCAAGTAATTGGCTAGTCATATGTAACCATCTTGTACCTTAACCCCTAGGGAGGAGGAGAGGTCTTACAAGTTCTTACATCTTGTACCTTAACCCCACTACTCAACCATGGTTAGTTTAAGGTAGGTTAAACATTAACTCTTGCTATAAAAGGCAAGTCCTATAATAACTAAATCACTCTTTCATTCTTACAAGTAAAAACTTCACTCAACTCTCTTTAAAAGCCTCCATAACCCACATCTCAATATTTGGAATTTGGGTTTCATATAATTTTTATTCTACAAGTATTCCAAGTGTTCTAGCATTACTAGTAGGCATATCTAAGGTGTTTGGGATTGATTTGGAAGCTTGGGTTTTAGTATTAATAAGGGTTTAAAGCAAGGAGATAATTAGGGTTTTCTAATTAGGTTTTGATCTTGGGTTTGATTTATTGGGTTTAAGCTTAAGTGTAAGCTTGTGTTCATCATCCTACTTCACTTCTATAAGGTCCATTTAAAGTTTAACATTCCCATTCATTCATTTACTTATGTGTACATGCTTGTTATATATGTTAAACACCACCTAGGTTTATTTTTATTATTTATGGAATATTACAAAGATATATATGGTTCGAATTTTATATATATGATGTTGAAATAATACTTAAAATGGAAGTACACATCTTACATAAATGTTATTTAAATTATAAGTTTAGTTTGTAAATTAAATTGTGTTGAAAGTTTTATTTACATGTTTATGTATACAAGATCCAGAGGACTTGTTATTCACTTGGACAATCACAATGGACTATTTAGAGGACCTAACATATGTAAGACTCATGGTAGAAAGTAGGGTAAAAGACTTGTACAAGATTTCTTAAGAAATGGATTTATAAAACCTAAAATACAAAATATAAACATAACCAACTATTTTAATACCTACTGTTAGAATTCGAAAAACAAAGTATATATTTTATATTTTATTAAATTAGTACACATTACAAGGATCGTAAGCAAATAAAGAACTTGAAAAACCGAGCTATAACGAAGAAGATATGACATTTGTAAGTTTACAATAATTAAATGTATAAAAGTATTTTTATATAAGCTATTTTATAAAAATCCTCACTGTTTCAGATCTGGTAAATTAAGGGAAATATTTTGTAAAGATAGTACTTGTCACGAGGAATCCAAACATGTAAGAAACTCAAAAAACAGATTTAAAATGAAGGAGATACGCTATTTACAAGTTTACGATAAAAAGTATTTTTATAAAAGTAGTTTTATAAAAACATGATACTATTCATAACAATGGGTTGTTGGAAAATAATTTTCTTGGATAGAGCTTTTAATTACGAACCTGTGCACATAAAAATCACTAAAAACGGAGTTAAAACGAAGGAGATACGAATTTTATACGATTTCAATAAATAAATTTATAAAAGTGTTTTTATAAATTCTAGGCCACTGTTACTGTTCATAACAGATTTAATAAATAATATTTTGATATTTTATCTCGTCACGATTTCGTACATGTAAAGAACAAACGAAACGGGATTAAAATGAATAAGTTACGGGTTTTTAAAGGTTACAAGGATTAAATATATAAAAGTAGTTTTATGAAATTTACATAACCTATAAAAGTTACTGTTCATCAGTAGCTAAAATATTATAAATATAATATTTTGATAGATTTTCTTAATACGAAACCGTGGACATAAGAAACGTATAAAACGGAGTTAAAACGATAAAGATATGAGGTTTATAAAGCTTCGCGCACTATTTTTACTTTTATACATTATTTTATAAAACAATTAAATTAATTATATAATATCATTACGTAATCAATAAAAATGTTAAATCATATATTTTTAACAAATAATACATTGTTAAACATAAATAATATTTTCTTTACGGATACAAATACATATACCTATATTTGACAAAGTACGATTTAATTATTATTTTAACTTTTTAAAATTAAACGAGAACTATTAGGTGGTGGTGTAACTATATAACATGTGATATTTTATTTGTATAAAATACATTATACTCATACGGCCTATAATTAATTAGGTTGCATTCGGATTTCCCGAGACGATTTACATACTTGATTATATAATCAACACATTCACTTGAGGTGAGTTCATAGTCCCGCTTTTTATACAATTACAATGATTTACAACTTTGGAGTGAGAAACATGCATTGTTTTACAATTGGACGCAAGTACACTTTAAATCAAATTACGAGTTTGCCTAAGTAGCTATAACCCACTATGCCCATGAATCATGAACTGTTAATTACTGGATTGTAAGCGCGAATGATATGAATAGATCTATTTGGGATTGACATCCCCGTTCGGGTAAGTAACACTCACTATGCCGGTTTGCCGGACAACGAATGTATACCATGTCGGAACAATTTGGATGTTGCGGGTTGATATCTACACGGGCACATTATTTGCATTAATTTGCATACATATATGTCGAGCCTCAGTGTCATAAGCTTAGTGCATTTCGTAATCACTTTTATGATATTGTATTTGTTACTTGTCATACACTTAGAAATCTTGCAGTCCTACTTTATACTTACTTAAACCTGTGAATTCACCAAATTTATGTTGACGTTTTAAAGCATGTTTTTCTCAGGTCAATAAGGTACGAGAAACAAGGATACATTGGTGGTCACCATTTTGGAGTCATTACATTAAAAGATTTGGGTGCATTACATTTTGGGAATAACTGTTATGTCTTAAAATCTTTACAATTTCATGGATGAACAATTTAAGCTTCGGGCTTTTGTAACAAACAAGTTTATATAATCCAATGTATCATTTTTTAAACAACTCATATAGAGGTCGTTCTCATATCTTGTGCTATTGATCTATGAAGTAACACTCTCAGACCCATATTTCGCTGCGACCCATTTTGGGGGTGTTACAGATTGGTATCTAGAGCCAAGGTTATAGAGAACTAGGTTGCATATTTTACCTAGACTATAACCGTTTTCACAAACATTGCATCACATCAAACTTTTTCATCTGCATACACACTGACTCGCGTGATCTTACTCCTTTTTATATATAAATAAATATAAATATATAACAAAGATCAAAATCCACAAAATCAATGAAACCGGAAGTAGTATAGAGTATTTCCGGGTCGTTATGTCCCAACGAGGCTTGAATGGAAAATCGAATGACGAATTGATAATTGATGTTTGAATATGACAAGGATATGATTGGGCACTAACCTAATAAGCAAATGCACACAAAGATAAGCAAGGAAATTAAGCTAGAACAAGCATAAAAGCTAGAAATGGTAAAAACACTTAAAACTTTTAAACTAAGACACAAATAAGCTCAAATAAGCTTAAGACAAACCAAATAAGCTAGACTAACTCTAAATAAGCAAATTCAGCAAGCAATTAAGCTAAGCTAAGCAGGAGAAACTCAGCAGTACTAACAGTATTAACTAACAGTACTAACTTGGAGTTAGTACTGCTAGCTTTAAGTTAGTACTGCTAGCTTTACTAAAACACAATGAAACAAGAAATAAGCAAATAGGCTAAAACAGATATTCAACTAACCCTAATAAGCTCTCAGGCATAAGAATAAGCAACTAGAATAAACTAAAATGGCAAATAAGCTAAAAAGCTACAAACTGATATACTATTAAAATGGCTTGAAAAGGCAAATAAGCTAAAGTAAGCTCTACTAAAGACAGTAAACTAAAATAGGCTTAATCTACTCTAAAAAGCTAAGGAAATCTTAAATAAGCAGAAACAATAAGCTTAATAAGCAAAAATGAAACAACAGTACTAACAGTATTAACTATCAGTACTAACTTGAAGTTAGTACTGCTAGCTTTGAGTTAGTACTGCTAGCTTTAAAATCCCCAAAAGTGAACTAGCAGTACTAACTATGGGTTAGTACTGCTTGTTCCAAACACCCCTTAAAGTTTTCACAAATCATCTTTCTTTCTTGTTTTTATTTTAAGCTGATTAAAAACAGTTTATCAAATAACACAATAAGACACTTATAAGCAGATTTCAATCAACAGTAAGAATTTAAATAGGCTAAGTCAATCTAACATGTTTAACTAAACAAACTACCAGTACTAACTAAGAAAGTGACACAAACTATGTAACACCCCCAAAATGGGTCGCAGCGGAATAAGGATCCGGGGCGTGTTACTTCAAGATCAACAACACAAGATAAATATA
>BQNB010197337.1:0-11220 GCA_026074375.1 Tanacetum coccineum | reverse complement strand
CAATAAATATATTAATTACATTAATAAACGTATCCTCTGTGTATACGTGTGTGCCCCCATAGGCTCACATATTTCCGGCAGTATATTTATTTATGATATGGACATATCCCAACAGAAGAAACAGTTGCAAGTGGAATTGGCTACACAGGCTCTAACCAATAAGGCTAAAAATTGCAGACTCTGGTTTATCCAGGCTAGGCCGGCCTCAAAATGATTACACGCCGGGCTTTAAACCAATACTTGGCTGATTTAGGACTGCCAAACCTGATATGAAAATTGGAGTAATGAGTAATGATTAAACAAACAAAATAGTTCTATACGAAAGGGTCAAAGAGCAGACTATACATTGGTTAACAAATACTACATGCTTGTACAGCTGAATGCAAAAATATTGAATGGCATTTGGTTGAGTTTATTACATCATAAATGTGAATTTTGATATTGATACAAATTCCTTTATTTATGTTGGAGAGTGACACGTCTCCTAAAGCACGAACCACCTGTCTCATCCTAGGCATGCAACAGACTGAGTGGCGAATCTAAATTGCAACACATGAAACCATTCAGGGCGCCTAATCAATCCAAAATATCTTGAAAGGATTTGGGGACTTGTAGTTTATGTCCAAACCATAACGAATACTGTTAAAGATCTTTTATAAAGTTATTCGGTTTTGCATAAACAACTAACTGGAGCATTACCGCACAATCCCAACAAATCAGATTACAACTTTTTAACAAAAGTTTCCATGAAAGAAGTATTGAGAAATTCATTACAACCCTTTTTTATTTTGTGTAAAATCTTAGTATTTAATCATATTTTCATTTATTAGGTCTTTATGTTAATAACATTAAGGGGCATTTAGATTTATTAGTTTGTATGGAAGCAAAGAGCCAAAGACCCTAAAATTAGTAGTATTTTAGAACAAAATCTGTAGGGGACATTGATATGTAAGATAATTTAAAAAGAAGTAGAAAGCCTTTTTAGCTTGGTCTTTAAAAGACTTCTTAATAAACCCATAAATTTAGTTTTGCCTAGCCCAAGCAGAACAGTAGAAGCTAAGTAAAGAGAGTATATGGATCCATAAGCATCTACAAATTGACATATCATTATGTAAAATATATTTTGTAAACTTTTTGTGGTTTTTGGCATGACTCTAAAAAAACTTCTAGTCGTGTTGTGGCCGATTTTCCAACCACTAATGATTTAGTTTGAAAAATTAGATCAAAAGAAAGTGTAGTCGGCTTAATTGTAATTTCATAGATGTTGACCCCACTTTAATAGATCTTTAATTCCTTATGCTTGTTAAGGTTTAGTTATGCTAGATGAATCTAACACAACAATAGTAGAAACTTTGTTAAATATATTAAAGATTATTCGGAATCTAATATTTAATCAATAAGAAGAATTCTTAACGAAATAGTAACACTATGAACACATAATTTCAACAAACAAAAGCTTCAATAACAATACGAATACTATTAACAGTATTAGGGTTACAAAACCTTGAAGCTATAAACTATACTATGAATGACTCGTTTTGGTATGATTTTGGTGTGTCTATGGTGTGTCATTCTCTATGCCTTAAGACCTCCTTTTATACATCAAGGAGTCCTAAACGGCTTACAATAATTTTCTAAGTATATCAAATATTTTAAATAAATAACTTATACATATCTTTTACAAAACTATCTCATACAAATCTCATAAGCAGTACTAACTAACTCAGCAGTATTAACTTCTTCTTTAGCAGCATTAACTCCTTCAGTAGCATTAACTTTGTACTAACAGTAGTAACTTTTATACTAGCAGTAGTAACTTCTTCTAGCAGTAGTAATCTTTCTCTAGCAGTAGTAATCTTTTAGCAGTAGTAACTTATACACCAGCAGCATTAACTGTATACAAGCAGTAGTAACTACTTAAAATATTTTCTTCAATCTTCACCAGTAGTACTAACTTAATACTAGTAGTACTAATATATACTAGCAGTACTAATATATACTAGCAGTAGTAACTGTGAACTAGCAGTACTAACTACTTAGCATAATTTTCATTAAAGTTAATAAACAACACTAACTTTAGCTTAGCAGCAGTAACACAAACTTTAGTAGCAGTAACTTCAAGAAGGCTTTTCATCCCAACAATCCTCTCCTAAACTTGATATTCTTCTTCAAAATCTCAAGTTTCTTTATTAAAAGCTTCATTAATCACCAGGAGGATGCTTCCAAACACTTTATTAAGGTACATAGCCTTCCTTAAGCTGTTTCCTGAACAATCTAAGAAGCTCATATGCCATTTCACACTCATAATCAACTTGAAGCTTCACATTATTGAACATCTGATGTAGTGTGTGATTTGTAAGTGGATAGGTCTTTTCAACCAACAGATATAATGGTATGGATTGTACTATTACACAATGAACTCCACAAGAATCATAAAGCTTTCAGTTCAGCACTTTAACTAAACCTTGTTGATTCTTCCATACATTATCTTCAACATGATGTTCAAACATGGTCTTCAAATGATGAAATAACAAACTATCCATGTAATTCAATGGCTCTATTTTCTTAAATCTAGCTTTAAGTATACTCCAAAGAACTTCCAAGTCTTCTCTGTCAAAGTTTTTAAGCATCTTTGAAAAAGTTAAATACATCTGATACTTACCATCTGCTCTGATAATTTAGAAACAGCTTTTCTTCCCTTCTTGGTAGATCTTGTAGTCAACAATGGTTGGAGATTTGATAGATAAAGGTATAGCATGGAACTATTTCCAAACATTGCTTAAGCTCTTCAGACACTTTGTCTTCTTCCACTTTCTGCTTTTTAGAGCTTTCTTGTTCCATCTCTTCTCCTGCTCTCTTTGAACTGCTTTCTTGTGCTATCTCTACTTTAGCTTTCTTGGAACTCTCTTCTACCAACTCAGTTCTGTAGTCAACAAAGGTATTCACCCTCTTGAAAGCTCTGTCAAACATCTTCTGAATAGAATCAAAAGATTTGTTCTTCAAGTCTTTGGGCTTCTTTCCTTCCATATTCTTCAGGTAAGTACACATGATTTTCCTTTGTTGAGTTTTTATTGGTGGTATGTTCCTCTTCTCTTCTGCTCTCTTAGCTGCAAAATGTTTTCTTCTTTGCTCTAAGAATTGTACAAACAATCTTGCCTTCTCTTCATCAGTCAATGCTTCTTGCTCTTGAGCTTGCATTCTTTGAGCCAACTGATAATCAGCATCAACCTTAGCCTGAATATCATCCCATTCTTTAGTTAAGGCAACATTGGCTTCATCTTTCTCCTTTACAAGTCTCTCTTCTTCATCAAACTCAGCTTGTAATCTATTAGCTTCTTGTTCATCAAAACAGATTTGATCTTTCTTATTCATCTTCACAGGTTCTTTTATCATAGTTCCTTTGCCTTTGTCTTGTACTTTTTCCTGTGATGGTTGTGAAGAAATTGTTGTTGCTGTTGTAGATGTACCCAGCTCAGTAATGACAATTCCTTTTCGTGGAGTTGAAACTCTAGCAGTTTTTGTAGTTGTGCCCTGCTCTGGTTCTTGTATCGCAACCTTATCAGCCTTGGGTTTGGCACTCTTCAACTCTGCCAGTGCTTGAGCCAAAGTAATTTCAACTTCAGTTATTGTAGTTGTAGTTGTAGCAGCACTAACTGGAATTGTATTGGCAGTACTAACTGTTGTAGCAGCAGTAACTTCTTCAACCACATTTCTTGTTTCCTCAGCAGTTTTAATAACATCTACATTGTCAACAATCACCTCATCACCATCTAAATCATTAACATCAAACATATCAGCATCATCTTGATCATTAACTAGAGTAATGTCTTCATCATCATCACTATCAGCTATCCTCCCCTGTTTGGATGCATCCTCTTCATCCAAACTTTCATAATCAGAGGATTCTACCCTGGTTGTAAGACCAACTTTATATAACCTTTGAAGCCCATGATTTCTTGACTTATTCCTTCTCTCTAGCTTCTTGACTCTCCTTTTCAAACTTGCAATCTCATTAGCTTGAGTGGTCTTTGTAGTCTCCAAATCAAGAACTCTTTGTTGTAAATTAGTACATAATGAAATCAATTCCTTAAGTTTCATACTATCCTTACCACTTCGAAGTGTGTTACCTCTTGCGAGCAGTGGATCATTGGAAATTTTAGATACATTCTCAAACCCAGTTTGAGCAATAGTATCCCCCATGGTTTCTTGGCGCCTGGGACCACTACTGCACTAGATCCTATGAACCTGGTTCATGTAAGTTTACCATTGGATGGGTCCTTTAGCTATGTTACCCCTGTCTTGCTCTGCATCTAAGCTAGTAGCAGTAGTGATACCCTTTCCAAACTGTCATCCCATCTCCTCAGTGACTAGCCATCAAAAACCAGGAGAAACTAGAAATCAAAAACAAAAAAAACATCAACCTCACGGGAATAAAATCACTCATGTGAATAACAGGAAACAAAAAAACACAAAAAAACAAAAGAAAACAAATGAACAGTTAGTCACAAAAAGCATATCCTCAACTCACCTAGACAACAGGCAAAGCCTCACCCACTCACACAACCACAACTCACAATACAATCACACAAATACACAGATCGATCAAAAGACAAAAACTCATACAAAAAGTACATATTGCCATCAATTCCTTAAGTTTCAGACTATCCTCACCACTTCGAAGTGTGTTACCTCTTGCGAGCAGTAGATCATTGGAAATTTTAGATACATTCTAAAACCCAGTTTGAGCAATAGTATCCCTCATTGTTTCTTGGCGCCTGGGACCACTACCTGAACTAGTTCCTATGGAACATGGTTCATTAAGTGTTGCCTTGGATTGGGTCTTAGCTATGTTACCCATGTCCTGCTTTGCATCTAAGATAGTAGCAGTAGTTGTAGCCCTTTTCAAACTGTCATGCATCTCCTCATTGACAGCCTCATCTGCTACATTGTCTGTAGGACCACTAGACTGAGTTATCTGATTGTCCTTTCTCTTTGACTTCCTAGGTTTTTGTTTCTTTTGAGGTTGGGATGTTGATGGTTGAATAATGGTGGGTGTGTGATGGGGATCAGTTGGATTTGTTGAACCTTCACCCATTTCAGCTTGATCTTGTACCACCATTGTTTGGAATAATGGTGTTTTCCTTCCAGAAAAACCTTTCCCCACCCTTCTCATATTCTAAATATCTTCTTAGTGTGAGAGGGTGCATTATAAATACCATTATGAGTTTCCATCCCTTCCAGTTGTTTATCCAAAAAAACTTGTACAAACCTTGGATACATCAAAAATTTGCCCATATTATCTAAGTTCTTCACCATACTTTTAAAAATGTACTTTGAAAAGTTGAACTTCTAGTTTGTAGCTAAACAGATAATTGCAGATGCCATGGTGCAACTAAACTCATTCCATGTAGTAGTCTTAGAACTTAGGCATTGTAAAATAGTATGAATAAGAAATTTCCATTGTGGGGAAAAGAATGCCTTATAGAAAGTAAGCTTCTGTGAAAGTTTTTCATACCCCATCAGTGTAAGCTATTCAAAGATAGTAGCATTGGGTAGACAATCAACACCTTCAGCATCTTCAAGTTGAAGATCTCTTCCCATAGTTAATTCAGTTACGATTATCTTCTTTCTATCCACTAGGGCTTGTAACTGTACTTCCCCATTGACAGTTTTGACCTTGGCATTAAACCAGAACTATTCTATGCACGAAATGTATATAGTGGGATTGATCGTTAGTGCATATCTTATAGGTTGTGCATTCATAAAATCCACAATTTGTTCAAACCCTTCACTTTCAGCAGGTTTAGACAAAAACGCGACCATATTGTGAGTATCAACAAACTTTAGGGTCGTCATTGTGTTGGGTTTTGATGATGAATAATGAAATCGAGTTAAGGTTTGTGATTAGAGAGTATATGATTGAATGAAATCGATTAAATGAGTGATTGAAACCCTTAATCGAAGTATTTATGAAAATACCCTCAACAGCATTAACGTTCACCAGCAGTAGTAAGTTATGCCTGACAGCATTAACTTTCAAAACTTTCAACAGCAGTAGTAAGTTTATGGCTAGCAGCATTAACTTTCAACAGCAGTAGTAAGTTATGCCTAGTAGCATTAACTTTCAACAGCACTAGTAAGTTATGCCTAGCATTATTAACATTCAACAGTAGTAGTAAGTTATGCCTAGCATCATTAACTTTCAACAGCATTAACTCTAATTCCCAGTTTCCAAAACCACTCTCTGTTTTTAATATATTCAACTCTCTTTTTGTTTTTCAACAAATAACTTCTCTTAATTCTTTTTCTCACCAAATCACTTTGTCTTTTTTTCTTTTTTTCATATAGCTCTCTTTCTGTTTTTCAACTCCCAAATTCTCTCAATTCTTTTACTCACCAAATCACTCTTTCTGTTTTTACACATCTCTCTTTCTGTTTTTATTCTCACCAACTCTCTCAATTCTTTTTCTCATAATTTTTTACAATGTAATTATACCAGTAATATTAGGTATATCTAACAGCTTAACTTAGCTAGTTTTAGTATAACTAGCAGCACTAATTATACTTAACAGCAAAAACTTTTAATGACATGAATAATAGTACTAATTCATACAAAACTCTACAAAACCATAAAGAGATAAAAGATTTTAAGGATTTAGCATTCCAAAACCTACTTACATCAAAATCTTTTGTAAGTAAATCTGCAACATTCTTGTCAGTATGGATTTTAACCATTTGAATCAACTTCTTTGTCCATTGGACAATACCCTAATAAAGTGATGTCTATTCTCTATAGCTATGTTTTTTAATGAAAAATAGGATTTTTATTATGCAACTAGTACTGTTATTATCAATAAAGATTTCGATATGCAAGAAATTGTACCCATAATTAAGTAATTAATTCTGAATCCAAAGCACTTGTCCACAACAACTTGAAGCAGCCACATATGCAGCTTCTGTTGTAGAATTTGCAACACAATCTGTTTCTTGCACTGCCATGATATTAATCTACATCCAAGGGATTGACAACATCTTATTGTAGACTTCCTATCCAAGCTTGCTCTAGCATAATCACTATCAATGTATGCTATCAAATCAAAAGGAGAATCTTTTAGATACCAAAGACCTAATTTTGGTTGACCTTTTATGTACCTAACAGCATGAGATGTGCAACATTGGGTTGACTTGGTATTCTTGCACAAGGCTACACAAATGCAAAATAATATCAGGTCTGAGAAGTAAGATACATTAAGAACCAAATCATTGATCTATATAAATGAACTCCAGTTTCGCCATCTTAATCCTTGTGCACAATGTTTTGAGTTTCCATTGGTGTGATTGCAGTCTTGACATCAGTAAAACTAAATTTCTTCAAAATCTCAGTCACATACTTGTCTTGACTGATAAAAATCCCATCCTCCTTCTGCTTTACTTGCAGTCCTAAGAAGAATATGATTTCACCCATAGAACTCATCTGAAACTTCTTATGCGTCATCTTCTCAAACTTAGTGCATAATGACTTCTTTGTAAAGCCTAAAATGATATCATCTACATACACTTGAACTAACAAAATATCACCTTTGTCCCTTTTGATAAACAAAGTCTTGTCTATCTTTCCTATCTGAAACCCATTGTCCAACAAATAAGTTGACAAGGTTTCATACCAAGCTCTAGGAGCTTGATGCAGTCCATAAAGTGCATTTTCTACTTTTTATATTATGTCAGGAAAGTTTGGATCTTCAAATCCTGGTGGTTGACAAACATAGACTTCCTTTTCAATCTTACCATAAAGAAAAGCACTCTTGACATCCATCCGGTATACCACAAAGTCTTTAAATGAGGCCTAGGCTAAGAATAGCCTAATTGCTTCAATTCTGGAAATAGGGGCAAAGACCTCATCATAGTCAATCCCTTCTTCTTGTGTGTACCCTTGAGCAACCAATCTTGCTTTATTTTTAATCATAATTCCTCTTTCATCCTTTTTATTCCTAATGACATCAAATAACGTCTATTTTATAGCATCATTTATCCCATGTTATTAACCCATTTTTATAGTTATTGCAAAGAATTGTTACTTAATCGTTTATATTTGAGAATTGTAGTAATTATGGAGTAATTGGTGAAAATTAGCAAAAGGCGTGAATTCTAGAGCTTAAATGAGGATATTTTGAAGATTACTATTCTAAAGACCAATACACCGTATCCATCAAGTCTTAAGGGAGACTGTAGGAAAGTTCTTAATTGCTCTTTTGGAATATTATTAGTATATTTTATTGCGTATACAAAACTACCAACCACGTATCTATCAAGGAAGATACGGCGCATCCGTACCTGCACTCACCAAAGACCACAAAGGGATAAAGCTCAATACGTCGTATCCTGAAAAGACCAATACGCCATATCGAACCGACATCCAGACCTTATATATAGAAAACTCAAAAACGAGTTTTAAGTGTGCTAAATCATATTCTCGATACCTAAACCATAAAAGTCAATTTTCAAAAGAGAAAAAGAGCAGAAGAGGTCAAGCAACGTTATCAATTCCATAGAAGACATCGTGTAATTCCATATACTTTAGTAATCATTCAGTTTTTGGTATCATTCGTTAACTCGGTTAGTTTACCTTGGCTAAATAATTGCTCTTGTATTTATTATGACGTTTAAAGGCTAATACCTTCGGGTATTAGCCATTATTATGAAGATTTGAATGTTTGGTATTGTTTATCTCGATTTCTTGATTTATCGTTGTATGCTTGTTTATGTTTATCAATTTATACTTGTTTACGTGCTTTCGTATGCGACCTATCATTCAACTGGATCTAGTGATATGGACCAAGTAATCTAGAGTCCGGGATAGCTCTCCATATAGTGATTTATACATCTAGAATCATAGGATCACAAGTATTGTCCTTCTAAATATGTGTCTAGGATACACTTCGGGCTTAACTAGTTAATTGGATATTGCCAATGGTTTATTGAACGTGTTGACTAGAAGGTGAACCTAGATAATTCAACAAATAACGTACTGATTCTATTGGGTAGTTAGACAAGTGGACTACTAGTGTATAAATTGGCATTAAGCAGTAAATGGGTAAAGTCTTTATGAGCTAGGGTTTAACAAGATCACCATTGCTTTAATCCATAATATAGATTATAATCCGCAAATAAATATGCTTTATGCGGATGCTTTAATTGTGACAGAATTAATGTGTCTAGGTCTTAGGAAGAAGTCCCGCCTAAGTCTTAAGAATGATATGCCACCTCGAGAGAAGAAATCATTGCACTAAATAAACAAACCAACATTCTAATCGGATTAATAATGGTTAATACAGTTTTCTTATATAAGGCTCGACCGCTCTTTTATCTTTTGTTAATTAGCTTGCGTGGGTTAAAGTGTCTTGAATTGATTGTAGTCATCGATCAACTTATGCTAGTCTCTCAGGCTGAAACCCCCCTTTTACCTGTTAGAATTAGGATTATAACTAACATAGGTTTAGCATAGGTTTGACTTAGATTATATTTGACATAGATTAGATAACCAAAATATAAATAAATTAAGAGATTTAACCTCACTTCAAGTGTTCGACACCCTACTTACCGCGAATCTACCACCGACCGGGTACGCTGCCCGTTAAAGTGGCGTTTTTGGTTAAGTCGGCAAAATATACATTTTAAACTTGAAACATCTTAAATATACACCACACAACGACCCACATTAGTCAGGATTAGGAAGATAACCACTTGAATCATCTCCAAGATTCTGCAGTAACTTGCTCTTGAATTTGGTGTTTAGCCCCACCAAAGAGATGCAGATTTAGAGATGATTTTGGTAGTAGTTGTGACCTTTTCCAACCTGTAAACATTAGAACATTGGTTTTAATTTAAAAAATAGTATATATGTTGACGAATGTGTAATATGTGATACCAAATTATAGAACATTGTTTTTAATTTAAAAAATAGTATATATGTTTACGAATGTGTAATATGTGATACCAAATTATCAAATCCACTGTATTACAATTGTAATTTGTACATTACTAAGTCTAATTTTTGTACGTAATTTTGTGATGTATGCAAGACTAACAAAGTATATAGATTAATGACTATTGTATGTTTGTTTACCTGAAGTGTTTTCGTAACATTATTGCCGTAAATGAAAAATTAACCTTATAACTGTAAATTATCATACATAAATTCATTATAAACCATGTCATACAAGTTTCAATCTGATTGATAGAATACAATAAATCTTCCTAGATATGTTTGTTTGGAAGCTAATTTGATTTACACAAGCCTAACTTCCAACAACTCAAAACCTCAAGCAGGGGCAAATCAAAACAAAATTAGCAAACCCTCCTAGTCATTAAACTTCAACTAACAGAATAACAACTATTTCAAGTTTTGCCATAGATTCAGGCCTGGTGCTCACTATCCACCCAATGATAGCATCAACCAAGGGTATTTTAATGGATGTGTCATTTTCTCCTAAAAGAGGTTTTTCGGTATTGACTGGCATGGAACGTATAACTGCAATAAGTAACAGTGAAGCCAAATAACATAATTTTTAAAAAAGAAAATACACAAATAACTTACTTGCAACGGAGATTGAAGAAAATCTCTTTAACCAAACTTGTAAAATTAAAAGAGATAAATTAACACAACATTCTAACAAAACAACGGCAGATTAATATGAAGAATAGGCTAATAATCTCACAATATAAAGAAGATATATCTATTTACCAGAATATACAACATTACATCACTTGTATGTCCAGGACGATATCAAGCATCAGCTTCACCTATCCGCCCATCTTTCTGACTTGTAATAGCATCAACTCGCTCTTGTAACTGAACCAGTAGGTTAATTATAATTAATATAAATTTTGAATTTCAAGCAGTTTCCAAACACAAAGTTTTAGATCTCGAACATATATATGATTCCTTTAAAAGGTTTGGGCTGACTCGTGAAAGACCTTAAAGATTGTTATATCATCACCTTAGATAGTATATTATACAAAATATGATTTGACTACGCCTGTAAAAGTAGCCACAAAATGCATATATAAGCATCACAGTTATATTATGGATAATTTTTTTACTAAAAACCAACTTATATGTTTTGAGTCTTCATTGTATAATTCTTCATCTGGTGGTTGATAATGAGTATTCACACAAACGTCTATTCCAGGTTGTAGAAAGCATGTACAATCAGTAAGTTT
>BQNB010197316.1:1029-11222 GCA_026074375.1 Tanacetum coccineum | reverse complement strand
AATAATCGAGTATGTAAAAGTTCAAGTGTAGGGGTGTATCTATAAACCCCCATGATGTATTATATGTTTAAGCAATAGCAAAGCAAAAGTGTACGAAAAAAATGTATATAAAAAAGAGTAAAAAAATATATGGGCTGCCATTTGCTTATGTCTATGTTTATACTAGAGTCAAGAAAAGAAAAAGAAAGAGATTGATGTAGAGTTTTGTAGAGTTTGTATATTTTTTTCCGAGTCTTTGGCTTAACAACCAAACCAACGTGTATTCTTATAAATAATTAGCTAATCCTTCCACTCCAAATTCACCCAAAGTCACCACCCAAATGTATCTCATCCGAATCTGTTTCCATTAATGTTATCTTACACCTACACCCCATAACCCTTTAAAAGACCTCTTAGATAGTAATGAATAATGCTTGCGTCTAGCGATGGAGGTTTGATCCTTTACCAAGCCTATGATAATTTATATACTATGACAGGTAATGAGTGTTGATTTTCTGTTTCTCCATTATGTTATATTTTATTATACACCCGAGAGAAAGAGAGAATCCCAAACACTTATGTGAGGTGCTAGTATATACTTTTCGTGCGGTTAATTACGAGGTCTAGAAGGTTGTGTTGTAAAATACTTTTAAAGAGTAGGTTAAATGACCCTAATACTGCTATTGTCTAGGTAGAAAAGCCATTTATTTAAGGACAAGCAAATTTCAAGTGTAGGGGTATTTGATGAGGTGTCATTTTATACACTATTTTGGGGTCATTTAACCCTTTAAATCATGCAAATATGCCTAGATTATGTGCTTAATCGTTTGTAATCAGGTTTTTAGCACTTGGATGGCATTTGGAGGAAATACTCATGACTTGGGCTCATTTGGAGAAGAAACGGATAAGACTACGACTCTACATAAAAAACCATGAAGAATTATTCATTCAGAGCCTGCAGACGGCATCTCAACCATAAAGCGATGACGTCATGACATTCATGGTGACGGTGTCAGAGATTCAGCGATGGCGTCAGGACGTGGCTGACTTTTAGGGGATCTTGAACCATCTACGTGGCGACGGTGTCAGGAGTACAAAGCAACGTCGTCGTAACAATATCTCTGTAAATATAAAACTTATTTTAGGGTTTCAAGTGTGTAACTTTGTATAACTTTAGGGAGACGAACCCTAGCCTTTGTAGCAACTTCATAGGTCGTTTTTAGGGCCTCAAAACCCTATTGTACTACCTTGGATCCATGTTTTAATTCAAGTAAGGTTATTTATCATTAATCATTCAATATGTCTATGTGTTGTGTGATTGATTTATCTTCTTGCTTCCTTATAACATGCGACTAAACCCCTTTATATTCTTATCATTGCATGAAAGTACGATTGTAATCCTCTTACTGTTGCTCTGCTGATGAATGTGTGCTTAGGCTTAGAAAACCAGCTTTTGTTTGTATCGCTTTTGACACATCTAGGGAAACGCGAGTGCGTAGAAAGGATACCATAAGGTAACAGTCTTGATGTGTCGTCGTGTAGGTATTATTTATGTATCAAGTTTTACTATTTATTTTATGCCGACTATACCTAAAACAACACTTTCACGGGCAGTGTACCCGGGTCCAGATATAATTTCGAGTAGTAGAGTGTCGATCACTAAGATCGAGAGTGTTAATACCTAATTTCTATCAATATGTTTAGTTTACTAAGTTAAACCTAAAACTAATGCAAAAGGAGGTTTTCAGCCTGAGAGACTGGCACGGTTTTGTGTATCTAACCTAAGGTTTTGATGACAAGTAAAGCAATAAACACACAAAAGAAGACAAGAAAACGATAAAGAAGTGGTCGAGAACTAATGTAAGGAAAATGTATCAACCATGAATAATCCGATAAAATGCAAGTTTGTTTATTTAGTGCAATGATTGTCTTATCTCGAAGGGCATATCATTCCTAGACTTAGGCGGTACTTCTTTCTAAGACCTACACATGCTAATTCTGTCACAATTAGACGCATCCGCATAAAGCTTCCTTATGTTGATTATAATCTATCTTAGGATCTAAGTAATGGTGCACTTACTAAACCCTATCTCATGGAGACTTTACTCACTTACTGCTTAACGGCGATTTATTTACTAGTGGTCCATTGTCTGAGTCCTTACCAATGGAATAAGAACGTACTCGTTGATACCAAGGTCGCCTTATGGATCAACTAAGCTCACTAATCTAAAAGCAAAGATAGGTCAATATTTGTGATCCTATGATTCTAGATATATAAATTGCAATATAAAGGAGCATATACAGACCTTAGCCTAGATTAATGAGAAAATAGAAAGGTGACGCCCCAAACAAACGCCGATGTTGCAGCGCATTAAAAATGAAGGACAACCCAGCTGAAATGATTAGGTTCGCAATGACTTAAGCAGTAAACGAATATAAATTGATAACATAAACAACAATCAACGATAAAATTAGCCATCGAGATAAAAACACACCAAACATTAGATCTTTCATCAACAATGGCTAATACCGAAAGGTAATAATCCGATAAGTCTTGTAAAAATACACACGGTTTGATATATGAACGATTAAAGTAAAGAAACCTTTCGATCGACGCGTCTTCCGGCATTTGTGCCAGACAGATTACAAGAGTTTTCTATATCTTGAGCTCTTTTTCTGACCTTCTAGCTCTTCTGATCGTACTCTCGGTCGAACTTGTGGTTTTATTAGGATTCACTTGCAATGATAAAATGAGTTTAGGGACGTCTGTTATATAGGGTCTGGTAGTAGATTTCCGATACGGCGTATTGGGAAAGCTCAATACGGCGTATTAGAATGACTTGGCGTGGGCACCAAGAACAAAATACTCCGAATTTTTCTGAGCTAATATGATAAACGTTTATCGGACATCCTGGGTACTTGCGTATCGACCTATTGGTAGGGCGTATCTAGACCTATTGGTACGGCGTATTGGGCCTAACCTGGGTATGGAGGTCCTTGGGTACGCGTATTGGCTCATTGGTACGGCGTATTGGCTCTTTGGGTACGATGTTTTGTACATCTTGGGTACGGAGTATTGGTTGAAACTGTGCTTTTCTTGATATTTGACCAAAGTATAATATAAGACGTATATACTAATGTGGATACTCGTTTCTTCAAAGTCAGCAATGGTCTTTTTGATTCGTCTAATTCTTGGATACTCGAATAGGTCTAGAATAATAACGCGTATTTGGCCCCCCTGACAGATCAATAGACTTCTTAGAAACTCTACGTTATGCTCCAAATATTGCATAGCTTTAGATAATCGTCCAGTACTCCATAATTTACTGCAATTCTCCCAAAACAAAATTAAGTAACATTCTTTGCAAATAATTAAACAAAATGGTAATATACATGGGATAAAATGATGCATAAAATAGACGATTATTGATGTCAACAAATATCCCCCCTTGAATCCTATCTGTCCTCAAGTAACATTAGAAGTTAAAATAAGTATCCCTAAGGATATTTTACGGCGTTAAAGCACTTTTTTCGATCTATTACCAGTACACAACCAAACACAAGCTCACGAAAATAGAAGATGAAAACACTCAAATCATCAACAAATCTATTGGTAACCTGTAACTAAATTCGCTCAATTGCTCCGCGTGATGAGTATTCAACATAAGCTTGCAAGGATACACATCTCCACCGCTAAAGCTAAGAAGCAAACAAGTTTATAAAGGTAAATATGGTATTTTGGTAAGGAAAAGCGACGTTAGATCATCTACACATCTTTCACCAAAATAACCAACTCCACAGGCAGCTGAAGCACACACATACAAACAACCCGGAACGCTTGGGGATACCCAGTGGTTCGAATCACATCCCCCATTCTAATTTTAACCTACAGGTTAGGATGAAGAATGATATAAGGTAGGAACCTTCTAACTTTCACCAAAAGTCATAAACCAATGAGGCAGATGAGACATGCATACATGTCGTAACGACAGAATAGTCATGCACGCTCGATCACATCCTCATTCGCGTAAAACCAGCGGCTAATCATTAGGTGCGAGGGAAGTAAACTCTTGTTAAATAAAATCAAGAAACAAATAGATTAAGCCTAAAGTACAAGGTTTTTTTTTTTGCTAACACATATTTCCCACCGTTATTAATGACCAAGCACACGACTATTTACAAACGTCTTGATCATAGATAAAAAAAACAATCTAAGTTGGCGTTCCCATAACGGTCAACTTCCCAATCATCCCAAAACTTTACATACTTTACAAGGCAAGTTGTGATATCTTCCACTTTGTACAATACTCTACATCGTTGATTTTTAGACGTATCAACGAATAATCGATCCTTCGTATAATTCATTTGGTAATGCTTTTTGCGAAATGATTATCTTCAAACTTTCTTTCTCTCTTTTTTTGTATTTTTTTCCTCATTTTTTTTTCATTTTTTTTTGCAAACTATTCTTCAAATCTCGGTGTAGTTTCACCATCTTCACCATCATAATAATTCCAGATAATTCCTTTGGTAATTTATTCGTTCTTCGGTTTCACCAATAATTGTGACGGTAGTAAAATCACATGAGCTTTGATTACTAATATACATTTCCCATTGCAATTGCCCAAATTTCCAACCGCAACCCAAGATACAAAATGACACAAACTCGGGAATACAAACTTCTACACTTCAAGCAACTAGAAACTGTAAATTAACTTTAAATCACTAACAGGGTAGGTTAAGGTAAGGGTCTAACGAACAAATAGTTGGTTTAAATTCCTAAAGGATTGGCATCTACGGTTGTTCTACATGGATTCATCACTCAAAAGATTGAGAGTGGAAAAAGGTTTCAACGGGAGGTTAACTAACTAACCTGTGTAGTTAGTTAATATGCACATTTAAAGGCGATTTGGTGTTAATCCTAAAATTACCAATTTAAACAAGTTACTCCATCTAAATCCATAGTACTCATCACTGCGGTCTCGAGTGATATACCAAGCCAAGTTCTAAAGTCTACAACATCACCGACACACTCAATGTTATGGAAGTTGGTAAACATTTAAAACGGAAAAGGTAAATCCTCACAATATCGAACAAGGGTTATTGTGTGCAGGTTATTACAAGTAATTTCAACAAAAGTATGCTGAAATTTTTTAAATATGAGCTATGAAATTTAATCCTTTTATTGTAAAATTAGGACAGTAAACATTCTAATTCAATCCCCCTGCTTGAATTATACAACGTCACGTTGTACATATTAAAACATTAAAGACGGGAATTTAAAAAGAATTAAATGAGAAACGCCCTATATGTGCTCGGGTAAGATTCCCATAGTTGAGTTTTGTTTAGCCAAATTTGTGGTTGAACAAACCAGTCTTAAAGTTTCAGAGACTCCAACACTTTAGTAATCTCTAGATTTGTAGAATCTCTACCAACATCTTGATTTTCTTTCCACGAGGCGTGTGTAAATTCTCCAAAAAACAAATGAAATTCTTTCTTCCGTTAGTTGTTCGTTAGACCTCGAAATAATACCTAAAACTGTACAGAAGTCAGTACGCCGTATCTAATCCTCAGATATTCCTATTGATACATGTATACGCTGTATGCTTCAATAATACGTCGTTGATAAGTGTCAAATACACATAACCGTTAATACCTAAAATAAACCCACTTAACCCAAAACTACCAGAAAATGGCAAAAATATGCCTTGTATTTGTGATTTGTGGTCAGGTACGGAGAAACTCAAAAATCACATGAAAACCTCAAAAGCAAGCAAGCACAGACCAGAATCAGAAGAGTACAAGCCAAAGCCAGAAAAGTCAAGCTCATCAAAATCAGTCAAACAGAAAATTCATAGTCAGTCAAAGTGGTCAAACTAAAAGGACAAATCCTCAAAATGTTTCCACTTGGTCCCTTAACTCTCACAAAATCCCAAATGTCCCCTCCTCCCTGTTGGGCCCAGAAAGCTTAAATGGACTTTAAAAAACCCAAAAACCCAGACCCGATCCTAAACCCAAAACAAAGCCCTACTTCCCTTTCATATAAACCACAAGGGCCAAACTGAATATTTCCAAAGTTATTTAGAACTAATAAAGGAAAAGAGAAATACTATGGGCCAAATGTTAATATCTCAAAGTATACAGTTTTAACTGGTCGAAAACAGGGCGCGAAAACCCATTTTTACTGTTCACAATACCGCCACCACCCTTTTTTTACCTTGGGTCAAGAATTCCAAAGGGCCTTTTTTGGAATGGAGGGTCAAGAAGTCATTCATAGGAATCAAATCAATGCAATGGCCGGGTCAGAATCATAAATCAAGAGCAAATCAGTAGCTCAAGATCAAGCCTCAAGCCACGTCAACATGGCGAAAGCACAAATTTATGTGGTTTTACAGCTAAACTCCAACGCACAAAGGAAGCACAAGCAGTCACATCAAGAATACAGACTGGCAATCCTTTGTGTCACACAATATGATCAAACGGCTATTAATCATTTGAAAATGATTAGAAGATTGAAGGGATGAGATTAAGAGAGCAAGGCAAGAGGGTCTGGAAGCTTCACCAAACGGCTATAAATAAGCCTCACTCTTCACACACACACATCTAGTTTTTTTTACAAGTAGCTTTTAATTTATTATACGTAATTTTAAATTCTTACCTTAATGATGTTTAATTCTTGATTTTCCCTTAAAAGTAATGTAAGCAAGTTTTCTTTAATGAAATTCATTTCTCTGAATCTCATCCCAATTTCTTTTTCATAAGCTCTCTTAATTAGCTTAATTCTCTCAATAAGCTCTTTTCTCTATAAGCTGAAATAGAGCTTAATCCAAATTCATAATTAAGCCTTTCTAACTTAAACCAGTCTATAAATTACATTTACTATGGAATAGCATTGAATGAGCTATGGAAGGGGATTCTGACCTTGGAAGAGATCCCAAGGACTTATACCCTAGCTTATTAATAAGCTAGGGAGCTTGTAGCTGCTCTTAATTGAGACCTTTTGTTTAGCTAAAGGTTCAAGTAAGCTTCTCTTTTCCTTTTTCTCTAATTTTAGTTTAAAATACTTAGTTATAGATTATATTGCGTATTATTTATGCTTATATTGCTTATTCTCATTGCGTTATAGTACTTACTTTTGAGTATTTAGCCTTTAAATACCTTAGACATTCATTTGTTTTGCTTTTGATAGTTTAGAACTTTGTTTTTCATAACTTTGTCATATAACTCATAAAAAGCCAAAAATATTAGACTAGATTCTTAGATCTTGCATTATAGCTTAATTCAGTAGTGTAATTTTGCTTAAATTAGTTGTTAAAAGCTCCTAGTTATCTGGTTTCATAGCCTTGTAATTAGTTTTGCAAATTTAAAGCTTTCTAAAAAATTTCCTGTTCTAGTGTAACGGGGTTTTGGCATAAGCTAGTTTGACCATCTAAAGTCAATAATTTTGTGCAAAACCTTTTTAGTCAGCTTTGAATTTAGTTATAAACATTAGGAAATGAGTTTTCATGAATTAGATTTAAGAATTTTAAAGAATTTGAGCTTATATTAAATTTGACAGCACCAGGGGATTTTCCTTTGAAATTCACTTGTGCAAATTTTGATCTAAGCCCTCAAAGGCTTAGATCTTGCTTGCAACTTGTCTATACACTCTATTTGAGTGTGTTTAAGTGCAGGATTCCCTTTTGGAAACCTACACTTTTGGTTTGCACTTGTGCAAAGTGCAACAGTACTAACTTAAAGTTAGTACTGCCACTTTTAGCCGTATTTTTTAGTTCAGTATAAGAGTTCTTTAGGTTCTTAAATTCGTAGGATTAAGTTGAGGTCTAAGCTTAATATAGATTAGGTCTTAAAGTCACTTTCTAGCTTATTACATTACTGTATTCCTGCTGTCAAAAGTCTTCAAATAGAATAAAAAGCCAAAAACAGTATTAGAATTTTGGATTTTTAATTTGTTTACTAATATAGCTTTATGCTCTAGATTTTACAGCTTAAATAGATAGATTATAAGTAGATTAATAAGTCCTTAAAGTTTTAGAGTCTAGTTTAGCTTTTTGAGGTTTTTAGCTTATTTGGATTTTGTGCTAATTTGCTTATTTCCTGAGTTTGCTTAATTCATGCTTAGTTTTAGTAGCTTAAGAGGATTTCTAGCTTAGATTTCTTTGCATTTATAGATTAAGCACATCTTAAGCTTTTTAAATCACCTTTCCTTTTCCATTTTGAGCTTAATTTGAGCTTAATATAGCTATTTAAGTAAGAGTAAGCCACAAACCCCCTTTTCTGTAACAGCTTAGTAAAATAAGGCGTTTTAGAGAGCTATTCCTTAGTTTTAGGTAATCCCGTTTGTTAAAGTAGCCTTTTTTTTTAGTGATCCTTAAATTAAATAAAATCCCTAGTATTTAGTTTTATTTAAAAGTCAAAAAAATAAAAAAAATAACAAAAAGGTGTTGCCCACCCTCGAACCCACGACCTCCCACACACAACACATATACCTTAACCAGTTTGCTACATTAGCTCATCCATTCATATCTTGCAAAACTTAATACTAGTACACGTTGTTTTTCCTTTTATAAAAAAAACCAGTAGCTTATAATAAGCCTCATTTTGTAGGCTTATTCGTTAAGCAATTTAGCTTTTCTTATTTTTCTTGCATTCCTGTTAGTGTTTTAGTTTTAACCTGAATTTTTCAGATTTTTCTAGCTTTTATTTTATTTTTAATCAATTTTCGAAAGTTAAGATCTTATAAAATCAATAAAAAATAGAAAAAAAGTTTCAGAAAAATACAAAAAAATAATTTTTAGTTTTATAAAAAATAGCTTAAGGTTTACATCCAGTAAAATCATTTTACACTTCCTAGATTTTAAATTTTCATTGAGCTTTTATTTCTAAACTTTAAAATAGGATTGTAAATAATAAAAATTAAGTTAAAAATAGTTTTCTTTGACTTTTATAAATATTTTAAATTTTTCTAAGCTTACAAATTCATTTTTCCAAATTTTTTATACTTAATTGCTATCTTTTAAGATTTAATTAGATTCAATTAGTTTTTAATTTCATAATAAAATGCAAAAAAAAAATCAAAAAAATGTTTTTCTTTTTCCTAAAATTTTCTTTTGTCTTATCTTAGGTTTAGAATTTTAGTTTACATTTTTAGGTTAATTTTAGTTTACTTGCTTAATTGTCGCTTTAAATTCGTTTCCCGGTATTTGTTAAGTGCTTTAGTTGTTTGTTTTTATTAGTAGTTAAAGAAAACCAAATCAATCTTCGCACACAAATAAAAGCAAGTTACAGACCCATTCAAATCAAAATCCTATATCAAGCATGTTTCAATTCCTTAAATCATTGGGAAAACACTCGGGAAATCATACATTCCGTAAGATACGTATAATAATATATATATATATTTTAAAGAGTAGACCTTATTCCTAAGGAATTTTCTTAATTGCTCTTGTTGAAATATTATATTATATTTTAGTATATTGTATACCGTATCAAATTTTTGGCGCCGCTGCTGGGGATTTGAGTTAACGAATCTCTCGTTTTGTGTTTGTTGATAAGATTTGAAGATCCTTTCGTCCCCGAAAGTTTCATTTTTATTAAATTTTCAAAAATCCATAAAAAATCATAAAATATAAAAAGTAAAAAATATTTTTTTTTTCTTTTTAGTATAGCTATCATATAAAAAAACACAAAAAAATCAAAAATATGGAAAATTTTCCTTTAAAAAAGAAATTAAATAAACAAAGTTGGTAAAAGAACATCAACATATAATTCCTTCAATTGAGGTATTATCATAAATAAGTTCCGATGAACTTGAAAAGTTCCCAAATCGAACCAAAGATTAAAAAACTTGCCATTTGTGTCACTTACGAAGTACGGCTCACCTTGAAAAGCAATTTTTGAGAGCTACCGTGAAGTAAGTTGATTATTTGGTTATAAGTTGTCTTTCGTGTATCTGTTTAAAATAAATTGTTAAAAAAAAAATTATATAAAACCCCAAAAATAATCTCCGTAACCTAAAATCCGTTTAATTCTTTTCTTTAACCCTCTAATTGTTTAATTCTTGATGTCGACATTCGGGTTTTATCCGTGTTATAATTGTGGAAGGACAAACGAATTCTCACAATGCCCGTGTTCGACTTGTGAGATGTGCGGTTTTTACCTTAACGACGGAGTTTGTCCTAATTGTAATCCGACTCCGAATTTTTTCGACAAATCTC
>BQNB010197314.1:0-10145 GCA_026074375.1 Tanacetum coccineum | reverse complement strand
CTCTGGAAGTTGGTTAAAACTAAACATTGGAATACAAGGCTAGAGGATGAATATGAAAGAGTGTTATGGGGTAATATGAAGGTAATGTTTGAACCTGACATAAAAAGTAAAGTATGGAGAAATCTGCAGGGATACAAAGTGATTATTTGGAAGTTGTTTGATACTTGTAGAGTGCACTTTGTAAGGTTTAAAAATCTACATATTTTTATGTTGGTTGAGAAAAGATATCCCCTTACACCAATAACAATCACAAACATGCTGAACAAGAAGCTTCAAGCTGACCATTGGAATGAGATGTGTTATCAACTGCTCAAGCTCATGACAAAGTAGGAAAATGGTCAATGAAGTGTTTGAATGCATCCTCCTGATGATGGTGAAGATCTTTAATGAAGAAACTTGAAGATTCAGATGATAAACATTAAGTTTAAGGGAGGATTATTAGGATTAAAAAACTTCAAGATGATTCTTAGAGTTACTGCTGCTCAGGTATATATTAGTGTTGTTAAGCATAACTTAGTGCTGCTGGTAATACTAATGAAAATTATGCTAAGTAGTTAGTTTTGGTAGTGTAAAAGTTACTACTGCTAGTTACTACTGTTAGTATATATTTAGTTATTTGTAAAAGAATTAGTATTACTTATTTGTTTAAGAGATTATGTTTGTTTATAGAAAAGATCATGATAACTTAGGAAAGTATTGTAAGCCTTGTAGGACTCCTTGGTGTATAAAAGGAGGTCCTAGGGCATAATGTTAGACACACATCTTTGATATTCATAGCTTTAAGGTTTTGTAAACCCTAACACTATTAAGAGTGTTCATTTTATATTGAGGCTGAAAGTTTGGTAATCTGTTTTGTTATTGATTTTGTGTTATTGTTTTATTAGAATTCTTCTTAGTATCATAGACTAGATTCCGCATAGTCTTTGATATATTCAATCAAAGTTTCTACCATAGTTGTCTTGGATTTATTCAATACAACTAAGCCTTTTACAAGCTAAGCAAGATCTATTCAAGTGGGATCAACATTGATGTTGTGTCCAATAATAAGAGTGACAAGGGATCAGTAGTTGAGTCATTTGACTAGGATGAAGAATTGCTATCCTCTAAGGATGAAGGGGTTACCAGGGTAAAAGCATTCATGGTTATCTCGGATGATGAGCAAGTTGTGGGAAAGGTTGATGATAGGTCTAGCCAGTGGGTTGAAATCACCATGAAAAAGGTACAAAAACTTCTAACAATGTCTGATGGCGATGAGAGGAAACATGTTTTAGACTATACAAATGTAGATCTCCACTATATGGAAGATCAGAGGAAAAACTTGCTCAACAAGTTCAACTCTCTTAAACAAGAGTTGTTCTCATGTAAATCTGAACTTATTGCCCTTAAGAATACTAAAGCCCATAACATTTACCTTCAAAATGAGATTACCAGATTAAACTTGGATAACCAATCTCTGAGGGATGAAGTCTCTGACTTGAAAAAGTTCATTGAGAAATGGACTTTTAGTAAAGTCACCTTAGATCAACTTCTTACTGAACAAGTGCCTGGTAATTAAAAGGAAGGAAACAATTTCCTCAAAGGAAATTACGTTCACCAAAGAAGAAAAATCTCCCTTTGAGACTGTACCTGAAGTCACCTCTAACACTGAGTCTGAGTGTGATAATCAGGAACATTTACCTCCTCTTCCTAAACTCTCAAGGATTAAGCCCATTGGTACATCAATTAATGTCATACCACCCGCTGACTTAACTCAGACCTCTATTGTCTCTAATAAGATTATATAGGTCATTGAAAAGGAATCATTAGTCAAGGCATCCAAGAAAAGGGCTCAGACCAAGTCACACTTTGTCCCTGACCCAAGTGTTAGCCTTAATTTTATATAAGTCTAACAAGAATGTTATCGGTATTATTAGTCGTAATTAGTCTTGTTAAGTAATAGGCTAGTCAGGTTCAATGGGCTTTGATTGTAATCTAATATTGTCCGTGTTTCAGGCTTAAAGCCTAAGTTAAACCAAGCCCGGCCCAAGAAGAAGCCCATGCACCTTAAGTGAAGGCATAGGTATAAATAGGACCCTATCCACACATGGAGAGGGTGTTGGTTGCCATTTTCTTGTATGTGTAATTCACCACTCTCTTTTTCTCTCTAATCTAATATTCCATATTTGTTTCTCTCTCTAATTTTCCATTTTTCTTTTATCTCTTTTCTATCTTATTACTTATTGGTATGGCTTATTGTTGTGATATGGGTTAAGTTTTGGGATAACATTTGGTATCACTCGCCACGGGTGGGTTTGGTGATAAGTTGTGGCATTTTTCTATAGCTTATTTTGAGCTTACTTTTAAGCTTATAAGCTCACGAATTGTTCCTTCATATTTTAAACTTATTTTGATCTTATTTTACTCGGATAGAATTTGTAGTTTGGTGTTGAGTCAAACTTTTGGGCTTACTGTTCATATCATTTCATTTGGGCTTATATTTTCACACTAACATCAAAACTACGAGCTCACCAACATTATTGTTGACGTTTTCGAGTATCATTTTTAGGTGAAGTAAATGATCGTTAAGGTTATGGTGCATGTGGCAGACTTTTAGAGAATCCCGTAGGAATCTTGTTTGAGAAGTCTTACATTTGATGTTTGATATGGATTTAGTTTTCTTGAGGATTAAGGATAAGATTGTGTGGACCCATGCGTGTGTTTATGGTTTTAATAATTGGTGACTATGTGATGTGTTCTTGATTTGGGACATCACTCAAGGTTGATTTAAGGTTGATGATCATCATGACACTTTCATTAATGCATTTTAGTTTTATCTATTTTGTATCTTGTGTTACGATTGATCATTATGTTTCATTCTCGTGTTTCCACCGCTGACAGGGTATGACACGAAGAACATCAAAGAAGCCATGGCTGATTCTGCATGGATTGAAATAATGCATGAAGAAATTCACCAGTTTGAACGACTAGATGTATGGGAATTAGTCAACATACCATTATGTAAAAATGTCATTAACATTAAGTGGCTCTGGAAAAAACAAATGTGATGAAGAGATTACTGTAATACGTAATAAATTTCGTCTTGTAGCTAATGGATACGGCCAAAAGGAAGGAATTGATTTCAAAGAGTCATTTGCACCAGTTGCTCGGTTCGAAGCTGTCCAATTATTCGTTGCGTATGTTGTACACAAATCATTTCTAGTGTACCAGATGGACGTCAAGACAGTGTTTTTTAACGAACCCCTGAAGGAAGAAGTGTATGTCAACCAACCAGATGGATTCGTAGACCCACATCATTTTGAAAAATTCTACCATCTCAAGAAGGCATTGTATGGACTCAATCAAGCTCTAAGAGCATGGTAAGATAAACTCTTCAACTTACTGGTATCTAAAAGATTTTCCAAAGGTTTTATTGATCCAACTTTGTTCATTACTAAACACAGGGATGACATATTGCTTGTGCAAATTTACGTTGATGATATCATTTTTGGTTCCGCGAACCCAAAACTTTCTAAAAAGTTTGAAAAACTTATGCATAATAAGTTTGAAATGTCTATGATGGGGAAGCTGAAATTCTTTCTAGGAATCCAGATTCACCAATCCCCACGTGGTATCTTTATAAACCAAGCTAAGTATGCTCAAGGGATACTTAAAAACCATGGTATGACCTCATGTGATACCATTGGTACTCCAATAGCTACTAAACCCCTAGATGTTGACTTGAGTGGAACACCCGTTGACCAAACGAAATATCGTAGCATGGTTGGGGCACTCATGTACTTAATAGAAAGTAGACCAGATATTGTACATGCAATATGTTATTGTGATCGTTATCAAGCAAGACCAACTGAAAAGCACCTCAAGGAGGTTATACAAATCTTTCGGTACCTTAAGAATACCATTAACATGGAACTCTGGTATCCAAAGGACACCGGATTCGAACTAACTATTTTTTCTTATTCGAATCACGCAGACTATCTTGATACACGTAAAAGCACATTTGGTGGAATAAAATTTCTAGGAGGTGATAAGCTAGTTAGCTGGTCGTCAATGAAGCAGGAATGCACTTTAATGTCTTTAGCAGAAGCCGAGTATGTGTCTCTATCTACGTGTTGTGCTCAAGTTCTCTAGATGCGAACTCAGCTAACAGATTATGGCTTTCACTTTGATAAAATACAATATTGTTATGTGACTCAAAGAAGACCATGAGCCACTCGAGCAAATCCAGTCTAGCATTCTTATAACAAGCACATTGATGTCAGATATCACTTTATCAATGAACAAGTTAAAAAGGGTATTGTCGAATTATTCTTTGTCGGAACTGAATACCAGTTAGCTGACATGTTTACTATAGCTTTACCTGAAGATATGTTTAGGTATCTCTTCAGATGACTTGGTATGAAATGTTTGACTCCAACAGAACTGGAGCATCTAGCGAACTGAATGCTAGTTTGATAAACATTCAAACTTTCAACTGTAAATGTTTTTATTTTTGAAAAAGAAAATACAAAAATATAAAATCAAGAAAATCATATACAAAAGTGGAAAATCCTAAAAAGAAAATATAAAATCAGAAAATTACAAAATACCAAAAAGAATCTTCTCGACATGTCTCTTGGAATCGATAACATTTACGTACCTAGAAATGTCGATTAATATTGACACGGGTGTATAAACGAAGTTCGAGCAAGATTTCAAACGTTTCAAAACAAGTCATTTCTCAAATGTTCTTAATGACTTATGTACATTTCAGTGCATAACTCAGACTTAATTGTAAGCAAAGTGTATCTCTTAAGATAACTTATCCTATCAATGAGAAACTCATATTTCTCGGGTATTGGGCTCCTAAAGAAAACATTTAAAAGTTTTGAACTCATGACAATGGCTTACAGTTTCCTCAGACTGTAACCCGGACTCGAATGTTAGGGAAGTGTACACATAAGTGCGCTTACTCTACAAACAGAAGAGAAGTCTTCTACCATGTGTTTTAAAACGTTGAACACAATTTTTCAAAAAAGAACTTTTAATGTCAAGTTCTTTCCATAATAAGTAGGATTTGCTAAAATTTTGTGTTCAACACTCCCTTTCTTGATATATTTAACAATTGATATAATCATGCTCAAAAATGTCATTTTCATAAGTGAATCAATTTTTGAAGGGGAGCTTTTAAAACCAAAAGCCTTTTAATGTATTTTGGGTACATCTCATAAATGTCAATTTATGTATCCAAAAACATTTAGTGAAATTAAAATGTGATACTTCACGCGTCAAATTCACGTGGAAACTGAGCACAATTTTTCAAGACCTTATCAATGTCATTTTAAAATTGTGTGCTCAAGTCCACTGCACCACTGTTCACCAAGGCTATCAGAAAATGTTTGATATTTCATGCTATTAATACATTCTTCTCCCCGCACGCTTTTAAGAAAATATCATTTTAATCAATTGGTATTTCAAATACTAAAAGATTTATTATGTAAAGTAAGGGGAGAAAATGTGATTAAAATATGATCTAGAAGAATGTAATCTTTAAGACTCTAACTGCAAAACTTCTACCCACATGTGCGGAATAATTTTGAATCTCGATGTACATGTGTAGGGGGAGTATTTCAAAAGAATGAAACTCTCAAAGTGTTAAAACGTCTTGATTTCTATTAAACACTTTGATTAATTTTCAATGGTTTTATGGTTTTGATCACTATACCCAACAACCAATTAACTCACAACGTTGATGAAGTCATAAGGTGGTTAAGGTTAGGTATAAGTCCTATGATCCAACCAAAACTAGAGGGATCTACCCATGGACATTCCATAGTTAGATTACAAGTCCTTAGGTATGATTTGGAGAAGAATGAGAAACAGGAATAATGCCGACTAAGACATGAGTTAACACTGGAATAATCACAACAAGATGTTAGTAATGACGTCTTGGTAAGCACTGAAGGGGTTAAAGAATGAAAAGGAAATGTATGGATAAATGGTGAAAAGAAAGAAGCCCTTTTACACAACTTTAGGCAGAAATTAGGTAAATACATAATCTATCAAAATCACAAAGATGATTGTTGGTATTGAAGAAAGACATCATGGACCCAGTGATGCAATGCACAACCCTTCCCATCCATTTGAGTTTCTCTCAAAAGAGACTTGTCTCATTTGTCACAGAGATACACACGTAATCTATTGACATCTTACTCCAAGATTGTTGGTATTGAATAGGTGGCAGTCAGCTCCAGCCTCTGATTACTAAAACCAAAGTGCACAAATTGAGTCTAGAGCCAAGAGAGATTAAATTATAAATCTCATTAGGACACAATGTCAAAATATACTTGTTAAACACCATTAAGTTCATAAGTTGTAACAAGATTCCTACGCATTATCCTTGAGATCTTGCTAGAACATTCAGAGTGATACTCTTTGGTTTCATAGTGACTAATGGAAATCCTTCCATTGTCATCATCAAACAGCATTGCGGTAGGTAACTTGCAAGATTCTATATGAATCAAGCTTGTGCTAACTGGATATCGATTTGGTCAAGTAAATGAATTAACGACCTAATCAGAAAGATAGTAACTGCATGATTAACTATTACCGTGTTGTTGGCTTTGAGCCATTTCGGTAATGAGAACAGGCTAGTACAGCCGCGAAACCCTGTCAATGAGATTCATTGAATCTACTTGATCACAGGTATAGTATTTATACTATAAAACGGGGAACCGATGGTTATTGCAACCTAAAATCAACGAATGACAAAGACATATCATCCATATCTACTATTTATTAATAACGATCAAATGTAGGTACAAACGTGAATGTTGCAGCCTAGTTCTAGCTAAGTCGGATTCATTGCCACATGCTCATGCTCAAGCTTTAAAAGTTAATCATTCAACATCAATACTGTTAATACTGAACAAGAATGTAATCGGTTAGAAAGCTCAAGTTTATGTCAAATTCAACAACTCTAATAATCACAAACTTCTTCATCATCAAAGATATTCAAAGTCAAACAAGAAATCGTCCTCTGGGAATTGTTAGCCTTAGTTACATTCAATAGGGGAGATTGTTAACCATGATAAAGAAGGGGAGGTGCTAGCTTTCAAGAAAAGTATGAGCATGTTGGTCAAAAGCACAAGTTGATCAAGAAAGTCAAATCAAGATTATTCAAGACAAGGAAATGATGCAAGATTAAAGATCTCGAGAACTCAAAGTCAAAAGACATAGGCTTAAGATCAAGATCATTAAAGCGCATGAAGGAACAAAGGCATTACAAACAAGAAAATAACATAGACCAAAGACTAAAAAAAGGAAACAAAGTCAAATCAAGATCACCCACAACATTATGGAGCTTGTTAGCCTTATATTTTTATATAGTCGAACAAGAATGTTAATCGTTCATCTTAGTCCATTATTAGTCTTACGTTGTAATAGGTTAGTCGGGTTTAACGAGCTTGGACTGTAATCTAATATTGTCCATGTTTCGGGCTCTTAGCTCGTCAAATGCCAAGCCTCGCCCATTAAGCAAAGCCCATACACCTACTAGAGGGCTTGGACTATCAAAGACCCTCTTTACATATGGAGAGGGTGTTGGTTCATTCACATATGTGTGTTCTATGTGTGAAAACCCTCCACTCTTACTTCTCTCTCTAATATATTCTTCTAACTTTCCTTTCTCTTTTTCTTATGGCTTATTCGTCTCTTATAGCTTATTGTGTTATGCTTGGATTAAGTATTGGGATAACAACATGGACTTATATGGGCCCATGAGGGTAGAAAGCATCAATGGTAAGAAATATGTGTTGGTAATTATTGATGACTACTCAAGATATACATAGACTCACTTCTTGAGATCTAAAGATGAAACACCAAAAGTTCTTATCAATTTCCTTAGACTTATTCAAAGAGGACTTCATGCTCAATTAAGAACTGTTCGAACTGACAAAGGGACGGAATTTTTGAATAAAACTCTTCATGAATATTTTTTTAAGGAAGGTATCGAACACCAAACGTCCGTTGCTCGAACACCTGAACAGAACAGCGTTGTCGTAAAGAACAACACGTACTCATGTTGAGCTGCATTTGAACAATGCTAAGCCCAGTTAAAGTTCCTTGTACTTTGGGTTTAAGCAAGATGCAACAAAACAGTGTTTACTTCAAAACCGTTCTCGGTTGTAATCCAGATCACATGAGAAAACGACCTTATCACATCTCAATGGCCAAAACCATCTAGTAAAAAAAATCTTTCACATATTTGGCTCTTTATGCTATATCGTCAAAGATGGTGAGAATCTTGACAAGATTAAAAAAAAAGGTGATGCATGTATTTTTGTAGAGTATTCTACTAAGTCAAGAGGTTACAGAGTATATAACAAGAGAACAAGATTGATAGTTGAAACCATCCATGTTAACTTTGATGAATTGCCTCACATGGCGTTAGATCACGTCAGTTCTGACCCCGCTCTAATGTGACGACGGCACTTGAACATGGCAGTTTAAGTCCCGCTTCTCAAAGTCAAGTAAATGTTCCTCAAACAGCTGAGACAGTAACACGTCACTTAATGAGTTGGATATGCTGTTTAGTCCGATGTTCGATGAATATTTCATGGAACTACTATAGTTGTGTCGAATTCTTCCGTTGTACCTACCGCTAATCATATCGATAAACTTACCAACAACGAAAACGGATAACTTCAACTACTTCAACAACCGTTTCCTGTAAATTTATCTCTTTTGATTATTCAAACAACACCTGAACCTGTAATTCAAGCACCAACTATCACTGCTACTGAGAACAATGATCAAGCAAAAATTCAAACAGAAGTTCATGTAGAAAATGCACATGTTAACAATGACGAATTTATCAACATCTTTAGTACACCAGTATAACAAGTGGGGGAGTCATCCTCTCGCCATGTTGATCCGTCAAACATGCATACATTCTACCAAAGGCACCCTTCTGAACACCATTGGGCAAGAGATCATCCTTTAGAACAAGTCATTGGAAATCCTTAACAACTAGTCAGAACAAGACGACAGCTTGAAACCGATGGTGAGATGTGTATGTTTGCACTCACAGTGAGTCGCACAGAACCAAAGAACATCAAAGAAGCCATGGCTGATCATGCGTGGATAGAAGCGATGCAGGAAGAACTTCATCAGTTTGAACGACTAGGAGTATGGGAATTAGTCGACATACCATTATGCAAAAGTCATCAACATGAAATGGCTTTGGAAAAATAAACGTAATGAAGAGAATACTGTAATCTGCAACAAAGCTCGTCTTGTAGCTAAGGGATACAGTCAAAAAGAAAGAATTTATTTTGAAGAGTCATTTGCTCTAGTTGCTCGGTTGGAAGCAGTTAGGCTATTCATTATGTATGGTGCACACAAGTCATTTCTTGTCTACCAGATGGACGTCAAGACAACTTTTCTTAATGGACCTCTGAAGGAAGAAGTGTACGTCAATCAGCCAGACGGATTCGTTGATCCACACCCATCCGATCAAAGGTCTATAGCCGACTTAAAAACGGCATGTAAAACTCAAACAAGCACCAATGGGCCGTGGGATTGATGAACTCTCTAACTTCAGGTATCCAATAGTGATTTTACCCAAAAGTTTTATGTTAGCCCTAAAATATGGTGACTAATCCGGAATTACATTTATCATTTATAGTCGTGTCGGGTTAGTTTAGTTAGTCGTGACCGGGACTATAAATACCCCCTCTATACTTCCATGGAGGGGTGAAGCTCACTTTTGTAAAGTGTGAAAGTGTGTGTTTTCTCTCTATAAAAACACACATCTTCCATCCTTTTCCTTTTCTCTCTAATTCAATGGATACTTTTCTTTTCCATTTTACCAAGCCTCTGGATCCGTTGTTATAAGGGTGAATCTAATATTATCATTTGGCACCAGAGTATAAGGGGAATCCGTGTTGGTTACTCACTGATTCGTGTGGTTCAATAAGCTCAAATTTGTGGCTTATTTTTTCAAAAATTCCAAGGTTTCAAATGGGTTTTGGCTTATTGGTTTGTTAATCATCCTCTTTCCTTGTTATACTTGTTAAACAGGTTATGTTGCAACCATATCATGGTGTTTAGATCGTGATTTATAGTTACTTTTTGTTCTTGGTTCAAAAAGTCAAACCCGGATTATT
>BQNB010197310.1:0-11222 GCA_026074375.1 Tanacetum coccineum | reverse complement strand
ATTGGGTGATGGTCGATAGACTGAATAAGTCGGCTCATTTTCTGGCTATATGAGAAGACTATAGTACGGAAAGATTGGCCAAGATTTACATCGATGAAATAGTCGCGTGACATGGAGTTCCTGTGTCGATTATTTCAGATTTAGATGGATGATTTACATCGTAGTTTTGGCAGACGTTGCAGAAAGTGTTAGCGAAGCGATTAGATTTGAGTACTGCTTAGCATCCTCAAGCGGATGGACAAAGTGAGCATACGATTTAGACTTTGGAGGATATAATGAGGGCATGTGTTATAGATTTTGGTGGTAGTTATCAATTGAGTATTCGATGTGCTCCGTTTGAAGCTTTGTATGGTAGGAAATGTAGATCGCCTGTTCTATGGGCAGAGATTGGAGGGAGTAGTTTGATTGGACCTGAGTTAGAGCAAGAAACGACTGATAAGGTAGTGTTGGTAAAGGAAAAGCCCAAAGCGGCGAGATATCATCAAAAGAGCTATGTTGATTATAGGCGTAAGCCGTTAGAGTTTGAGGTGGGTGATCGTGTATTGTTAAAGGTGACGCCTTGGAAGGGCGTAGTTTGTTTTGGAAAGAAGGGTAAGTTAGCACCAAGATATGTAGGGCCGTTTGAGATCCTTGAAAGGATTGGTCTTGTAGATTATAGGTTGAGGTTACCTGAGGAGTTGAGTAGCGTGCATGACACCTTTCATGTGTCAAATCCGAAGAAGTGCCTGGCAGAAGCAAATTTGCATATGCCATTGGATGAGATCAAGGTCGACAAGATACTTCGTTTTGTCGAGGAACCTGTAGAGATTATGGATCAAGAAATTAAGAAGTTAAAACGTAAGAAAATAGCACTTGTGAAAGTTAGGTGGAATTCGAAACGTGGTCCTGAGTTTACTTGGGAACACGAAGACCAGATAAGGATTAAGTATCCACAGTTGTTCGTAGATCGAGTTGTTGAGCCTGCTAGTTAAATCTCGGGACGATATTTCCTCAAGGAGGGGATACTGTAACATCCATGATTTAATTAGGTTAGTGATACCTTTAGAAATGGCTAAGGGTTCTTTCTGTGTGATTCTTGTGTGCTATGTGTAACTTATGTGTGCTAAGTGGTTTGAATAGGTGCATGATATCGTTTTGAGGTGTATGATCATCTCATTTTGAGTGCGTTTGTGTTTAGTGATAAGTATTCCATTTGTTCACATATAGTGATAATGGAAAAAGAAAGGCGTATTGCATGCAATGCTACGTAAATAGTTGGATGACTTTATATTAAGCGGTTATGAGAAATGTATTATGTTGGAAATAAGTTAAGTGAGTGAAATAGGGAAGTTTGTAGCAAATTTTCTAAATATAGAAAGTGAAATGTGAAATAAAAAGTTATTTTTAAAAGGTTTAGTATGTTGCGTTTATGTAAAAATGTTTACCCAAATTAGATTAGGTTTTTATGAAAACTTAAGGTAATGAAGATAATTAGTTAATAAATAAATAAATAAATAATATAAAAAAAATATATTATATATATATTATATATTATATATATATATATATATATATATATATATATATATACTATATATATATATATATATTATTGGGGGTGTTATTCGGCCGGTTAAAAGAAAAGAAAAAAAAGGACTCCAAAGTTTGACTATAAATAGGATTTTAAGGATATAAATACAATAAAACATATAAATACCCTAAATCACTTTTTCCTTCCTCTATTCATGTGATCGGCCGAAACACTAAAGAAGAAAAAAATTTTCTTTATCAAGATTCAAGGTGTGATTCAAGTATAATCAAGTGAAGGTTTAGGTATGATCTTAATTAAGTTTTTATTTAATCTCTCAAATCATGTAACAAATAATATAATGGATCTAGGGTTTACATAAAATACAGATTATATATGACTTTTAATGATGGTATAATGATTAGGGTTAGTTTAGGGTTATGATCATGCATGTTGCATGTTAGGATTTGCGTTAGAACATGATTTAGAGTTGATCAGAATTTATGGCTGTGTTCAACTGATGATATCTAGATGTTAGATACGTGTTTTTGATATGATTCAAGTGCCTAAATTGTAGTTCAAAGAGTCTATTTTTCAAAACGTCCGACCTCGAATGATTTGGAGTTCTGGAAGTTGGTTAAATATTGGTTACAAGAAAAGTTGTCAAAACAGTGAATACGGGTCAGATTTAGGTCATGTTTAGGAGGGTAAAACCCTAACTTAAAAGTGGATTTAAGGTTAGCTAATCTACAGTGGTTAATTTATATATGCATATAAAGGGACCCTAGAAGGATAGCTTCTGATTTTGTGTCTAGGTATGGTAATTAGGGCCGTACATTTTAGTGTGCAATCAGATCCGAATTGGGACAGTTTTGAAGTTGGATTTTATTTAGGATAGTTGCACATGTAATGAGTGGTTGGAAATCACAAGGTAGTTAGTAAACTCATAAATAAGCTTAGATGATTTTTGGTATAATTTATAAAGGTCAGACGGTAAGGGTTTTGAGAGGGTAAAGTCACACTAAAATTCTGTATTTTTGAATAAATTGTAGTTAACTAGTGTAAAGTGTTAATGAGGTGGTTAAGGTTGGGCATGGTGTTGGGGTGACCCATGATGGTTAATCAAACCCTTAGACATCCATCATATGTGTGTTACATGGACTAAAGCTTTTTGATTGGTCGCATGTAACTGTGTTTATTTATTTGTATAGTTGCGTGATAGGAATTAGAAGCTGCGTTATGAGCATTTAGGTGAGTTACATAGTCCCACTTTTTATTGTGTTTTAAACTTGGGATGGAAATGATGCAAGTGTTGAAATGAGTTTTTAATTCCTGTGATTATGTGTTAGTGTAAATGCGTGGACTATTATGTGACTGATATGCGTTATGTGCTACATGTTATGTGATGTGATATTGATTTGATGCCTAGTCAGGTGGATTACTTGTGGGTATCTATGGCCTGAGCTAGAGGGAAAGAGATTTGGTATGATCCAAGAGCGATATGGGTCATCTGCTTGGTGTTTTAGTGTTTAGTTAGATTGAATTGCATGTTAGCTTGTATGTTAGTTAGCATAATTGTCGTGCAAGCGTATTGTTTTATAATCACAGTAATTGGATAAATTATTTTGGAAATGGATTGAATATGTGTGTCTGAAAACCTATGTTTCTCACCAACCATTGTGTTGACGTATAAGCATCATTTTCAGGTATTCAGCAGGATGAGATTAAAGTTAGGAAAAGTGGCTAGATGGACCGTAGGCAGCTGGCGAAGTTTAGTTATCTAGATTTCGTTATTTGTTTTGGATGATGAATGTTATTTGTTTTGCTTTGTTAGGACGTATGAATATTTGCATGTCATGACATTGGCATGAACTGCCTTCATTTCAATGTTAGACGCCTTTTGGATTTTGTTGATGTTTTAAGGTATTTTCATGACACTGTGTGTCTATACCTTGTATTTTATGCATGTTTTAGTTTCTCTATATAGACGCC
The DNA here is from genome assembly GCA_026074375.1 of Tanacetum coccineum. NCBI lineage: Eukaryota > Viridiplantae > Streptophyta > Magnoliopsida > Asterales > Asteraceae > Tanacetum > Tanacetum coccineum. The sequence goes on along the minus strand of BQNB010197310.1, from coordinate 7,723 downwards.
AATGTGTTGTGATGATTTCCTTTCTCGTCGCGCCTTGCGTTTCCGCCTTGGCGGGGTGTGAGAATCTCCACCGCCTCCGCCACCAATGCCACTCACCTAATACAGTGAATCAAAAAATTTAAACCATTATCTTACATAGTATTCTTGGCAAGAATGATGCGAGCCGTACTAGTATTTTTATCCACCCTCACCCACCACCGCCATCCACCAATGCCACTCACCACCATTATCGCCACCGCCACTATCACTGCTATCAAACCAGGAATCGACCCATTAAAACCTATTTCTACTAATATCCATAAACTCTAACTCTGGTGAACTCCACAACCCGACTGAAAAGTCTCTGAAAAACTCATTATTTGACATCTAAATATAATAAACAGTTGATTGAAACACAATTTTTGGATGTAAATATGTTCAAGACCATGAAATCCCAGCGACTGTACCAAGTAAAACAAAGAATGGAATATACAAGAGCTTCGAAGATAGTGTGGTGTGCATTAATAGCGTACATGGAGTAGGGAAAACCGAGCTAGCTATTGAACTTGCTCAAAGATATTCACAAAGATACAAGATGGTTATTTGGGTAGGCGGCGAAGGCCAATATTTAAGACATGATATACTTAATTTGTCTTTATATCTTGGGTTAGATGTAAGTGCAGATGGGGAGAAAGAAAGAGGAAGGATCGGGTTATGGGTCATTGGTTCTTTGTTGTCTGAACTTACTATATCGCCGTCAACGAGATGGTTCTTTGTTGTCTGAAATTACTATATCGCCGTCTAATCTCTTTCAAGCCATCAACGAGATCCTTATAGGCGAGACTTCATCTCATTGTGACAAACCCTTTTGGGAAAATAATCATTTTCTCCTTAAAGTTTTGATTTTTTGCATCAAGATCTTGGATGAAACAAAAAACCATCTTGCCCTAAGGATGCTGCTTGTTGGTGTTTGGTGTTTGTGTTTGGTTTACTCGCAGCCAAAGCAACAATCCAAACCATAAGAAAGATAGGTAACCTGATCTTGAACTTAAACCATCTTTGGGCTTCTTGTTTCCTAGTATTCGGATTCAAATCCACACCACCACTTGTTCAACTTAAACCACTTGAGATGGTCAGCTTTATTAAGAAAACCGCCTTGCCATTAGCCATCCCAGTATTCACAACTTTCTCAATATGCAATGCAACCCTAGAGCTTTTAAAAGTCTGCACAAACATTCTCGAAGAAGTAGAGACATCATTTGTGTCTCAGATACAAGATTGGTCCTTGTGTGGATCTTTATGATGGAGATAAAATAGGAAGTAAAGTGATTTTGCATTTGGGATGGCTTTGAAATTGTTGCAGGAAGATAAGAGGAAAGGATTTTGCATTTGGGATGACTTTGAAGTTGTTGCAGGAAGAGAAAAGGAATTTGGTAGCTATGGTTTTTATTGATGAAGATGAAATTGGTTGGGATAAGATGAGATATACAGGTGTAAATGATCGGTTGATGTTGCAAACATGGTAGGGTATTATTGTATATGAAGTGACGATTTTACCCCTGACGACTCAGAAACTTAACGGAAAAATGGACGGAGTTACGGTCAAAGGACCGGTCAACTCAAAATGGACAACTACAGGAACGATCAATGTAATTTCGGGACTTTTAGGATGAAACCTGCAATTTCGAGACAACCACAAGGATGATCTATGTACTTAACTCAAAAACTTATGTGTTTTGCCAATCTTAAAACGGCCATAACTCTTTTGTTATAAGGCGGATTTTCGCGTTCTTTATACTGAAATTTGCAATAAAGTATACTAACATATAACCCTTGCACTTTTCTGAGATCTATATGTTCTAATTTAGTCCTTTGACTATTTGACTTTGGTCAGTCTCGTTGAACAATTATCGTGTTGACGGTGGTGAATCTATGTTGATCTTGGTTATCTTAGTGATATGTGTTTGCGTTAATCCTTTTTAGAGGATTTTATCTATGTGATCATGTTCCGAGAGGTTGTCTCGTGTTTAGCTTGAGGTATCTTATAACGAGTCCCAGCACATCCGTTAATGTGCAAATCGATCTAAGGTAATTTAACTGTGAAATATGTCGTGTAAATAATAGAGATTCATGGAAAAGTATTTTTGAGATCATTAAAAATACTAGGAAACTTTGGTTAACGTTTTAGAGTACTGAACTTTGAGTCTTAGGAGAACCCGACACAAAATGAAGCAAACCCGAGCCCCTTGGATCCCTTACCCGCGGTCGAGCCCCATGGGGGACATGTAGGGTATTTTTTTTATCTTTTAGTCCCCATGTACTAGTATATGCTTATATCATAAGCCAACACACACACACACATACTTCATGCATTTTTCATTCCATCTCAAAAACATTTTTCTTGTTTTCTCTCTTGTGTGGCTCGTCCGATTAAAACACACACACACTTAAAATTTTTGCAACTTGATCAAGAACATGAAGACATAGAAGTTTTGGGTTGATTCTAGTATTCTGGTTATCATTTAAACAACGTTTGGGTTGTCGGATCGTGTCTTAACTCGCTTTCAATTTTTGTAAGTTGATATTTTCCTAAATATTATTGTACTTTTAGATATGTTATGATGCATAGATGAATGTTGTATGGTGCGTTTTCTTAAAATCATAAACTAGAAATTTTCGAAAGTAAATAAAGGGGTGTTTGGTTCGTTCGAATACAAGAAAAAAGGGGAGCAAGGGTTTATCATTTTTATATCATGGTTGTGATGGTTGAAAAATATTTAGATACTATATAGCCTATTTTTGGTCTAGCTTAAAAATAAGCACTATTCGGCTTATTTTGGTACTTATGGCATTTGAATGGAATAAGGGTTTAAGAAACATGGTTTTGGTTATTTACTTATGGTATCTTATTTTTGTGAGCTTATTTGGTAACTTATTTTGGTATCTAAATGAACTAAGAAGCATATTAACTTATTTAAAAGCTTAATGGATTGTTTTTGGGCTTATTGTGACCCACAGCCCAAAAAAAACAAGCTGAACAATGGCTTGGTCTTGGTTCGTGAGTCTTGGCTTGCGTTGTGGTTTATTTCTCGGACTTATATTTGATATTATATATGATATTGGACCTAAATCGGATCTTAGAACTTGAAAATAACGTTTTGGACTTCTATTGGGCCTTAAGGCCCAATAAGCGAAAAGTAGTCGTTTTACGTGATTAAAACGAACTTTTGAGAATGAAACATACTTATATAATTACATATATGTGAATTAGTTGTTTGAGAAAACGTGTTTTGGTAAACGTTGCGAAATATGGATTTTTGGCATTTTGTCAGAAGATGGTGAAATTGGAAAAAAGTGTTTGAAATTTAGGTTTGAAACCTGAGAAAACGTGTATAAACGAACGGGTCATGCCGAATTTTAATAAAAATTGTATACTTAGATTTCTACTCAAAACTTATTTTCACGACAAATAATAAAATATTATTACTTTAATAAGTCGACTAAAAGATGAAAAATATATTTTATAATTATAAAATATGAAACTTCTCCAAGTCGTGTAGTATGGGTAAACGCTTCATTTCCTATAAACTATACAAGTAATTAAAGTAACTAAGGTTACCGAATGGACTTACCGAAGTATATTTCTAAATATCTATTATCCGAGTCTTCATATATTACTTACCTATTGATACTTATATAATATAAGTATATTATACTAAGATGTGAACTAGAACATGTTATCTTTAAAACTAAGTCATCAACCATCACACCACTGATAACGTTAAGGGTGACCGTACAACGCATCTGACCTCTATGCATCGACCTTGAAAACATTTTTGGAGCGTATATCTGAAATTGAACATTAACTGGATTAGGTCGTGACCAGACGTCGTTGCACTTGCTTGTTTGATCTAGATCTTTGCTATCTATCACCTTTTGCTTAAGGTGGGTTCTCGTAGCCCTATTTTGACTCTTTTTCCGTTGTGGGAAAATAATACTCAAATTTGTTTTGAACTTGTTTTCTTACTGTGCGAAACTTTTATCTTTTGGACAATACTATGTGCCTATGACTGCTATGTGAATGACATGAGGTTGGTAGAACTTGTATGTGGAGCGTATGTGGTATTGTGAGGTATCTTGTGATCTTGTGAACTTGTGATCTTGTGATCTTTTGATTTTGTGATCTTGTGATCTTGTGAACTTGCGAACTTATGATCTCCGCCCTATGCATAGCTCCAGCTGGTAGACTTTAGGCGCGTGTTAACTTAGAAGCTTGGATCTGTGAGAGTGTTGGTATCTTGATTAGGGGTGTATCTATGGACCTTCAATAGCATGTGTTGCTACGTTGGTACCTTATCTATTGCATGTATTCACTGTCATATTGCACATTTTCTACCTTTTGAACTATGACACAACAATTGGGTTGTAATCAAACCTACGAGCTCACCAACTTTATGTTGACCTTTTCAAGTATCATTTTCTGGTAAAGCTATTGAGTAGTAATTCAGGATAGGATGCTTTAGTTAACTTAAGGAAATCCCGTGGGGATCTATGCTGGAAGACTTTGCTTTTGGGACCTTATTTCTATTTTGATTTAGATTTATTTTAGACTCATGTAACCCCATGTTGGGTGGATTTGAAATCAGATCTTTTATGTGTTGTGATCCAATATTTCACGACACAAGTATTGCTTGTTGTCGGAGGATGTTGTGACACTTTTGAGGTAATGATTTTAGTTTTCTCTATATTGATTACCTTGTGTTATGACAATCAATCCTTCCGTCACGCCTCGTGTTTCCGCCTTAGTCGAGGTGTGACACTAACATAATCTTAAGGTTTTAGCTTCTCAAAATATTTTTATGAACCCTTTATGCCACGTTTAGTTTCTGGATAGCAAGGTAATTTTACCAAAACCTAACCAAAATCAACCACAACTTCAACAACATCATTAATCTAACCTAAATCCCTTCACCAATGTTTCAATCAATAAACCAACACCAAATCTAGCATAATCCCTTCACCAGTATGATACAACTTCACTAATCAACATACTTGGTCACTAATCTAACTACGGAAACTAAAATAACATCATATTAAGTGCAAGAACATGTAAACTACTTCTATATTTTGAAAACCTATTAGATTTGTTGATAAAAACATAACACAAATACAAGGTGATGTTTATTTCAAGAAGAGTGCATAAACTTGAGCAAGAAATAAGAAATCAAAGAAAAAAGTTCAAGGATACCTTACAAAATATGAAGAACAAGATAAAACCAATAGATCTATGAAGATGAACCCTAGATCTTGAAAACCCGCCAATAAAAGATGAAACCCTAACTTTGATTCTTGAAAAACCTTAACCCAATACTTAAAAAACACTTGGAAACACCTTGAATCAACTTGGAAATGAACCTTGAACACTCTAAGAAGCTTGAAATAAAATGATATGTAGGATGTTTGAAGGTAGTGGTGTGCCGTGGGTGTGGAGGAGAAATAGAGAAGATGTTGGTGATTTTTCTTGTTGTAAGATGTGGATGTAACCCTAAATGTGAGAAAGTTGGTTTAAATACGATGTAACTAGGGTTTTAGGTTCATGTGGGTCAAGTTAGCCATGATGTGGGTTCCCCTTTGTAGTTCACGGCTAGACTAGGACCAAGGGTGGGAGGGTTTGAGCCATTTGCAAGCTAGGTAGAAATGTAAGCCATGGTTAGTAAGTTCTAGGTGGTAAAAAGTTAAATGTGCAAGGTAACTTACAAAATCACATGCGAATGTTCACAAAAACATCCCATGCATAAGAGTGACATATGAGAATGTCACTCTCCATTCTCTTACACTACACATGCATGATACTTTCAAAAAGATGATCTACCATTTATTCTTATGTGTACCAATTTTTTGAGTAGAAGGGGGTAGATTTTTCAAAATTTTGATTTTAATGAGTGCATGAAATGATAATATGAGTTTACATGCAAAGGTGGTGAATTTACAGGGTTTCGTACATGCATGAAACGCTAAAAAAAACAAAACGCACGCGTAAAACATAAAAATCGTAAACGTAAGTATACATGACCTATGTAACACTTAGAATGACCGTAACACGTATAATATGAGTATACTATAATTAGTCCATAGTTGGAATGCATCCGATGGCGTTTTTCAGTTTACCCGGGACAACTTCTCGGTTTTAGGTCAAATTAAGTATGTAACTTATAAAAGTTCAAATAATAAAAGTTAATAGTAAAATATTAACCTGTGAGATTTTTGGTTGTCACAAATTTTAGAACTTGTTTCTCACATTTTAGTGGCAATAATCTTAAGCCTTTTGCCAAACTCTTTAATTTTAACTATCTTCATTTAATTTTCCCTCTATTATTAAAGATGTATCGTACTACTAATATATTATAGTAGTAGTATGGAAATTAAATAGGACTTAGATCAAATAAGAAGAAAATTTAAAATAAGAAGAATGATAAATAATTATAATTACATATTTAAGATGATAAAGTTGATTTAGATGCATTCCTAGTCCTTTAGATGCATCATGATACGTTTTCAAGCTCAAAATTAGATACACAAACATATATTAGATGTATTTCATCAAGTTAGCTCACTTCAAAATCACTTTTGAAACTAATTGGAGTGCATCTAAATAAATAAAGATGCATCTAATTCAAGTCGATGCATCTCAAATGTGTGGTTATGATTATTTCTCATTTTAAGTTTTTTTTCTTAGTGGATCCTTACTTAAAATAATGAAGGTACGTATATTTTAGCAATCGAACTAAATTACTTTCATGATAGTAATAATATAGGAAGAATTGCATTTTTGGTCCTTGTGGTTCAGTGCGTTTTTCACTTTTGGTCCAAAATTTAAAAATATTTTGGTTTTGGTCTAAAAGGGATACTTTTGTTCTACTTTTTGTCCAATTCCGTTAGCCTCGTTAGTTTGATTTGTTTGACCTTAAGTTAAAAGGGTATTTTCGACTTCTTATTATATTATATCAAAAAATCAATGTGGGTCCATCTTTCTTTTTCTTTTTCTATGTTCTCCACAACAAAAAAAAACATTTATATTTCTCCCAACCCTTTTTATTTCTCTATCTCTCTCTTAACATAAACACAAACAAAAATCCAGTCACCATGGTCGCCAGAATCTCGTCGAATTTCACCACAGCCAACTCCGGCAAACCACCACCACCATCCCCGGCTGACCACCCCAGCCGCACCTCATCGTCGCCTCCTAACAACCACCTCTACTCCTTAATCTCTGGCCAAACACCCTCCAAACAAACTCTTTTTCTCAATGGTTTCGTCCCTTTAGATTTTGGGGTCCTTTTTCCTTAGTTTTTCAATAATCGCACAAAATATTAATAAATAAACAAAAAACACTTGCGGGACTAGATATTAGATGATGAAAATCGGTATTAGATCTAGACATAAAACAAGTTAAAAATGGAATGAGGGCGACTAAAGGTCGATCTTAAGAGTGAGATAGGTACTAAAAGTCAAGGGTTGGTTTTTATATTTTGTAAGATTTGGGTTTGATTTTGGGTGAGACTTGGTTTTTGATTTATTTGGGTATGATTTTGAGGATTTAGTGTTTTTTATGGAGTTAAGAATGAATGGAGGTTGGAGATGAATGAAGGTTAAGAATGAATGGAGGTTGGAGATTTTTTTTTGTGATGAAAAAATGATGACAAATAATGAATATGAGCATCAGATCTCATGATGAAAGAATGGT
>BQNB010197309.1:0-11222 GCA_026074375.1 Tanacetum coccineum | reverse complement strand
GCTCAAAGCATCTCAGCCCTTAATTCATCTTGGAGCCCAAGGTCTTATGATCCTAACCCTTAAAATTCTTGTCTAATGAGCATACAAGGGATTGCCAGCTTGTCCTTGTTGGTTTATGAGGTGGGGGAGAGTTTTAATGAGTTTTTAGCTGGGGGTGAACAATAAACGAGGAGGACGGGACAGGGAAGCGTGAACAGTGGAGATAGGGATGGGTTGGTTTATGGCGAAAAAGGTGTTTTATAAAAGGTCAGGGGTGGAAGTTTTGGGTTTGGGCAAAAAGAGTCCCTTATGGTTATATGTTTGTTTGCATAAAAGGTCCCAAGTGGGGTGAAAAGTTTGGGGATGTGACATGTTTACCCCTCCACTGTTATATATGTGTTTGCAAATGTAGTCCTTGTGGACTAATGAAAGTTAAATGAAAAGGGATAAGGGACTTAACCGGGTTAAGTTACTTTTGGGCTTTTTGATTAACATTGGGCCGTGATTATATATATAAAAGTTATGGGCCTATTTAAGGATCTTGGGCTTTAAGTCTTCATGCAATGTATAAATGGGCTGACCCGGCCCATTAGATGGGTACGGGTGGGCCCATTTAATATTTCTTCGTTTTCGGCATTGGTCTTGACTTTGACTTTTCGGAGTTGACCATTTGGTTGACTTTTGTTGACTTTGGCTTTGACTTTTTGGTCTTTGGCTTCGATTTGACTTTGTCTTTTCCACGCTTTTTCATTCCGTGCTCGGTTTTGTCGGTTTTGGCTTGATTTTTTGTCCTTTTGTCGGATATCCGTTTCCTGCACAATATAAATGAAAACATACAAATACAAGGTATTTTTAGGTATGTTTTTGGTCATTTAAGTCCGGTTATAATGAAAAATGGTATGTGTAATTAAGCACATACCAAAATCTCCCATACTAAATTATTGCGTGTCCTTACGCAATGCTACAAGTAGGCACTTAGAAAACTAAGAATCTCGATCCCCCTCGACTAATAACCTCGAAAAGTAGCTAAGCGTTTGTCAAGGGGAAGTAAAGACTCATAAGTTTTGAAAAGCCCCATCTTTACCATTTTTAAATATATACTCTTATTCCTACACATATTTTTGTATTTTTAATTTTTCTCGTTTTTTTTGTACTTTTCATATTAAGCAACTAACTAACTTATTTGACTTTTGTTATTTTATAACTTTAAGAGATCATAGAACAAGATGCATTTCGATATGAGAATGCCCCAAAAAGGATAAATTCATCGTTCCCGACTTTTCATTTATTCCAAACCAAGCTTAAAATGAAATCACCGCTAATTATGAGTTAAGATGCTAACACTACTCATATTTGCAACTTGTAAACTTTTCACTCCCGACAATTATTATATATTAGGTGAATGTGCCATTTCGAATTTCAACCATGGATAAACGTTTTGCAAAAATTCCATGCTTCACGTTCCACCCAAGAATAATGAGTTTGAAGGCGAGATCATCCCATGTAGCGACTTTCGTCTTGGCACATCCCAACCTTGCAGCTAAGTGACCAGGCTTTTGACACCTCACAGAGACTAGTATCGGGATTTACGGACCTTCGGTTTCAAAGACTCCTAGGTTTCTCGTACATACATAGCTTATTTAGAAAAACTTAAAATATAATAGTCTTAGTTCAAAAGCATATTTAAATTTAAGAAAAAGAGATTTTCCCTATATTTATTAACTCATATTTACTACACTTAATACGATAATTCATTCTTAAGGAAATCCTTGACCTTTTACAAGGCTGCAACATCGGTTGTGAGCCGGCAAGATGCAGCAAACTTTTATCAGTCTCGGATTATTATTCTTACTATGGGCTTTCTTTAGAAGGCTGCAACATCGGTTGTGAGCCGGCAAGATGCAGCAAACTTTTATCAGCCCACAGTTTATAATTATTACTCATTTTTTTTACATATAATACCATGATATAGAGAAAATTTTGTTTTAGAAAATTTAAGTATAAATTTAAACTAAAATTATTGATATCGACTATACTTCAAAAATTGTTGATTTAAGTTTAATTTTCAAAAATAGCACGTATTATTAGTCCGGTTAGGAGCTTATGGGAGAAAAAGCCACAAATTACACTCATGAGCTCAATCATTTTTCGTTCTTCGCAAATTTCCGCGAATGCTTAGTCTAAAAGTTAAGGAACAAGCTAGAGCTCAACACGCTCGATCGAGTCAAAATTTATTCATATAACTACCCAGCAGGAAATGGAAAGTCAAAATTATGACAAAACACTTATTTTATTTTTGAAAATTTTTAAATTTTTTCATTTTTTTGAAATTTTGGTGGTAAAAACGGGATTACGTGAAAACAACGACTGCAGGCACAATCAAATCGATAGATCCCCCCATACTAGAATTAAACATTGTCCTCAATGTTTTAAGAAGGGTCTCTACGCAAATCTAAGGCCGTTTATTAAGTATGCCAAAAGATAAACGTTAGTCGATAAGATTTGGATATCGGATTCCCAAAATGAAGCTGAGGATTTGAAGCTCTTGTGAACGAAGGACAAAACCGCGAGCACGAGAGGCTTCAAAAATCCGGGAAATCCTGGACAATACAACACAAAACACAAAACACGGAAAAGGAAAGAGGCGAGCCTCTCACAACAACAAAACACTTATTCATTACTACATAACTACCATACTACTACTACGATTATACTAGGATAAGCATGGGTTGCCACCCACGAAGCGCTTGTTTTAGGTCACTTAGCTTGACCCAATCCCCCCATACTTGAGCTTGTCAAGGGGGATAGAAATGGAGACACGGAACATCCAAGACACGGATGTCCTCTCCATAAGAGCAAGGAAAAATCTCCATCGGGCTTTCAAAAATTTTAATGACTTTGAAAGCTTTAGGGCCCCGATGAGATAATTCCGGGAGAAGAGAAGAATGAACTCTTTTAGAAGTGAGAATCCCGGGGTTGAAAACTTTTTCCTCATTTTCGGATGAAAACGAGAGTAAAGCTCCGAGCCCGGGAACTTCTTTGTGGAAAGGAAGTTCATAAAGAGGAGGATTAAAATCCTCAAGAATTAAAGAAGCATTAGTGGTCTTCTTTACATTCTTTTCCGGTGTTGCACAATTGGTGACTTCAAAGAGGTTTTCATGAATGAGTATACCCGGATTAAATACCTTGTCCTCGTTGTTGGTTGAAGACAAAGCATCAACCTCGGAAAAATCCTCATAGAAAACCGAGTCACACTCGGGAAAAGGAAGGAAATCACTTGATCCAGGAAGATCAAGTTCATCAATCAAGATTTTAGAATCTTTGATTTTCTCTTCCTTGGAGTCAAATGGATCATCATAAGTATCATCATTAACGGTCTCAAGATCAAAAAGTTCATCATCATAATCATCCCATAATGGTGGGGATGAGTAATCAAGAGCATGTTCATCGGTGAACATCTCAGAAATGGTATCAACAAGATTGTCATCAAGAGAATTTTCATCAACCGAATCTTCGAGAATAGAATCCATTTCCTTGATAGGATCATGGTTAAGCAAATACTCTATTTCTCGAAGATCGGATTCGGCATCAAAGGGAAGGTAATCAATTCCTGGTTGAAATGTAAAATGAGCGAGTTCATCAGCGAACTCCTCAAAAAAATAGTCCTTAGTCTCAGAAATCAGGAAGACTAGGTGAAATGAAGAAGTGGTACAATACCACTTAAAAGAATTATGAAAAGAGGGAGAGGGAGAAAAAGGATTACTATTCCTGTGGAAATGAATCACTTTAGCTTTCAAGATAAGCTACGAATTCTTCCCTATATTACATCACGTTTCTTCGGAGGGAAAAAAGAGTGGGGGAAGAGAAAGACATGGTCACGGGTTCTGAAACCGAGTGGGATTGCCACATAATTAATTACTGAAATGGAAGGAGATCTGGTTTTAATCAATATTTAAGCAAGTCCTCAATAAATTCACCTTTGGATCAAAGATAGCATCATAACTTCCAGTGAAGTTAAGTCGGTAAAAGAAGTAAGAAAGAAAGTTGGATTGCCACTTGTGAGAGTATTATATTTGCAAAACAAATCTTCAAGAATTTCCTCATATGAAACATTATTGACATCAACCCATGTTGAGTTTGATTCTTATGAGGTGAGTTGAATAGCTTGAAGTGTCATGTCTCATATTCAAGGTTAATCTTTCATTACCGTCACAGAGAATCATTTCTTCTCCATGAACGTCAATCAAAGCACGAGCGGTCCGTAAGAAAGGTCTTCCCAAGATGAGGGGGACACGAGGATCGCTTTCATAATCAACGATGACAAAATCAGCGGGGAATGTAAACTTTCCAAACCGGGACCAAAGCAAATCTCTTGCAATTTCCTTTCAGAGTGCAAAAATATCCCGTTAGCAAGTTCAAGAGTCATTGGGTGGAAATAAGCTTGGGTGAAACTAACTTTCTCCTCAACCGAGAGTGGCATCAAGTTTAGACTAGCGACCTAGAATCGGCTAGCTTGCATTGAGCTCACTAAGAACCACACTAAGAGAAATTCCAGGGTAACTCTTAAGGGGTGTGTTTGCCAATTCAATAAGTGTCTCTTTGTTGAAAATGAGACTTTTAAGCATCTTTTGGTATTTCCAGATTAGAATCAAAGCATCGGCAAGAGATATGTTGATGTGAAGTTGTTTAAACATTTGCCAAAATTTATGAATTGATCGACCTTATATCTCTCTATCTCTTTGAGAGGTTTCTCTTGGTGCATTCTTGACGGATAAGGGATATGAGGGTGACGAGGATCCCTTTGGTGAACCACATAATTTCGTTGAGAAGGAGGTTTAGCTTTTTGGACAAGAGGAGGTGGGACCTTAATGGTATACTCACCATGTTCCGGGTCCGTTAAAGTCTCCTCTACACGTTCATCCTCCTCCGGATTAATGAATGGATGAGGCATAGGAACGGAAGGTCCATCAAGAACAAGACCACTTCGGGTGGTAATGGCTTTCAATTCACCCTTCGGGTTAGCAACGGTGTTGCTAGGGAGAGATCCCGTACCCGAGGTAGAAGCGGTGTTCATCTGAAAGAAACTAGCCATCATGTTCTTAAGCTCGTTTGTTTGGTTTGACATTGAAGCTTGAATCGAAGTTTGCATTTCATTTCTTAACTCATTTTTCACATTGTTAATTTGAGCTTGCATGGCTTTTATATTAACATCATTCATTTTCTTAATTTTCTCCAACTCACTTAAAGGAACACTTTGATTTTGTTGAATTGGAGCTTGATAATTTGCATTTTGATTGAAATTGTTTCCTCGGTTATATCCTTGAGGTTGGCTAAAATGTTTTGATTTATTGTGCCCGTTTTGATAAAGCAAAACCCGATGGTCTTAGTTTTGATTAGCCACATCTGGAGTGACAGAAACGCAAATTAACCTAATGTAGTTACCAACCCCGCGGCTGCTGCAACGTATCCTTGAATATTATCCTGATATTCCGGGAAATTGTTACCATCAGTGGCGAGACACTGATAGTAAGGATGCACACCACCGCAAGTAACATAAATCTCCTCAACAGATTTTACGGAAGCTGGAGGTGGGGTTGCTTGAAATTGTTTTAGAATAGCCGTTATGGCGGTAGTCACAGCACTCGTTTGCTGAATTACTGCCTATTAAGTTTGGCTATATCGAAGAAGAAGATTACCAACACTTGATTTTCACATGTGAAATAAAATCGATTTGTTTTGTGAATTGCGGACCTTGGATTTGTTTTCGCTAATTGTCAAACACAATATTGATACTTCTTTCCAAAGAGATTAACCAACTGCGGCAGAATTCAAGGACTTTGGTCGGCGGGTTCAAGGCATTGTTAAAAGTATCAAGTGGTGCAATTCGAGCGAAAAACCATGATGAGGACAAGCACGAAGAAGATCTTTGTATCAGTCCCACGCCTCATGAAACGATTCATCAAACTTTTGTTGAAAGTTGGAAATCTCATTTCGAAGGTTTGTCGTTCTTGAGGGGGGAAAGAATTCGTTAATGAATTTGGACACAAGATCTTCCCAAGTGAGAATAGAACGAGGGGGTTCTTTTTCACCAATGAAGTGCTGCCCCCAGGCGATAGTGGGGGGGGGGAATGAAAAAAAGGAGCTGGATGTGGCTGTGGGAGGGCCTATGGACGGGGGGGGGGGGGGGGGGGGGGGGGGTGGGGGTGATTGGTGGTGAGAGTTTTTTGGAGTTCCAACAAATATTGTGACGCGAGGGGGTATTGTTCTTTCCTCAAGTACGAAGATTGGAACCGCGAGTCATCTATATTTTAATGAGACTATGCTTGAGCTCGAAATGCTCAGCAAGAATTGGAGGAACCACAATTGCGTCCGCATAACCCCTCAGTGGGTGCACGGAGGAATTCCGCCATAGTACGTTAATCGGCCATCGTAACTACGGGGGATTCTTCAAGAGCAAACGGTTCGACTCTTTGATTAGAACGTCTACAATTATGACATTTTGGGTTTGTGGTGGTTGGATTAGAAGAAGAATTACCAACGAGATTAGAAGAAGAACACGTGCGCATGCACTAAAAAGATTAAAAGAAAAACATTTTTGGTTTTTTTCAATTTATTTCACAATTTATTTTAATGGACAAAATGAGATCGAATAACTTAAACCAATAATCGACAAGCTTCATGGTAGCTCTTTAAAAGAAAAACGCACAAAGGAGCGGAGGAGTAGGAAAGCGCAAAGCTATTAAAAACCTTTCTCCTTTAGGGTCGTAGTTCCTCGGAACAACCCTCCTTATACCTCTTTTATAGTTTATTAAACTTTTAAAGATGAGTCGTACGTCGCAAGTGACACAAAGACAAGTTTTGAATCTTTTGTTTGGGAACTTATTATGATAATGCTCAAGTTAAGAGCATTATATTGATGATGAATTTTTATTTCTTGATTAAGGAAATTTTTTTTATGTTTTTGATTTTTCTTGATTTTTTTATCTTATACTAATACTAATAAAAGAAAATGAAAAATATTTTTGTATTTTTGTATTTTTATAAATAAAAGAAAATATTCACAAACGGGAATGATAACTTCACGAGGGAAGGGTCTTCAAAAACTAATCTTCAAACGTAGACACGAAAATCGCACACACCTCCCCGGCAGCGGCGCCAAAAATTGATAACCAACTTTTTAGGGTTAGATTATAATTCAATTATAATATAGTATAATAAGAATTCCAAGAGATTCAAATCAATTGCTTTTGACCAAAGCAATATCAAAAATCCCCCGAGTCGTTCTCCCAACGAGGTGCGAATTGAAAATCGGATTACGTTTGTGATCGCGTGAATTGAATGGTTAAAGATTTTTGGAGTTGGATTACTAATTCTACAATTAAAATGCAAAAACGATTAAAGAAAACCTAAAAACGAAAGCTAAAAGTGATTAAAATCTAAAAACGAGAACGGGATTCGAAACCCGTTCTTTAAGAAAAACAAATTTTGCAAAATTAACCTTACGAAAGCAAATTTAATTTTCCTAAGTGCTAAATGATAAAAAAAAATTTTCTAAAAAAGAATTATATTTTTTTGACTTTTTAATAATTTTTTATGAATTAAAAACGATTTTAAAGAAATTAAATGATAAAAAATACTAAACAATACGGGAAAAATCTGAAAAAAATACAGAAAAGTAGTTAAAGCTGTGCTGGTTCTAAGAAAAATAAGAGTTGGAAAAATGGCTTATCTAATAAGCCAGAAATAAGCAAAATGGGCTTATAGGCTAAAACTGAAAAAAGGGTTAAAAGGAATTTAGGTGCAAACTTGGACAGAAAAGTCCCAAGGGCACGTTTGGTAGTGGAGAGTGTGTGTGAGGCTTTGGTATATTAAAGGGGAGGTCCAGGGTTCGAATCCTTGGCCTCCCTTTTTATGAAAACTTTTTTTTAAACTTATACATTATGCAAAAATAAGCAAGTTTATAAAAGACAACTTTTTACAAAAATGGGGAATAAGCTAACAATTCAAACTTTTTATACTAAGGACCTAAGGGCTTAACTGAATGGCTACTTTTTAAGCACAATAAGCAAGCAATTAGGCAAATAAGCTAAGACTAACCTACACTAACACCTAATAAGCAAATATAAACTAAAATAAGCCAGGGTAAACAAGCAGATAAGCAAAAAGATCAATTAAGCAACAAGGGATAAGCTGGTGCAGGGCAGCCTAAGGGACACTTTAGGGGCTTATTTTTAAGCACTAAGAAGGACACTTAAGGGCTTAAGGCTTGAACTAGCTTAAAGTCTGGCTTATGGGCTTTCTAAAAAAGCAAAGAAAACAAATTTTGAAAGACAAATAAGCCACTAAAAGGGCTTGTGAAAACTGCTGTCACAGTCAGCATATGCTGACTTGGTTTTTTCTTAAGAAAAATGTGGCTATTGCAGCCTAAAAATAAGCAAGAAGATAAGCTTTAAATTAAAAACAAAGTTAAAACAGATGGAGTGGGACAGGAAATGAGCTTGTGCTCAAAGTTTCATAAGCTGAAAACAAATTTTACTATCTGAAAAATTGAATTGAAAAGGGCAGTTTTTAACTAAGAAAGACACTAAACCAAAAATTGACAGATTTAAAAACACAAAAGGTAAACTAAAAGGAAACCTAAACTACTGCATTTAGACTTTAAAAACAACACAAAAACAACTTGAAAAAGCTGTTTTAAAAAGCTTCAATCAAACAAGCAGTTTGATACTATTCTGTCACCACAGAATCAAACAACCTTTTGAAAAAACCTTAAAAACAAACTTAAGACTTTAAAATTTTTGAAACCAGTTTAAAACCAACTTAAAAAGGGCTGCCAAAGTTGACAGAATGACCCAAAGGCTTTTAAACCAAATTTGACCCACTTTGGCACCTTGTGCCAAACACCCCTTTAACTTATCAATTCCAAATTTTAAACTGAAAGAGGGTTATTTAAGCTGAGAACTTTAAAGATAAATAACAAGCAAGTAAAGTTGAGCAAAAATAAGCAAAAAGAAATAACAATAAGCACTAAAATAAGCAACTAAGCAAATAAGCAGTTAAAAGGCTAAAATGGACAAATTTAAGTAAAAACTCAAATGAAGGACATATAAGCAATTAATAAAGACAATAAGCATAAAAAAACTAAAATAAGCACAAATAAGCTGTTAGTAACACTAAATAAGCAATTAAACAGTAAAATGCAAAAAATGAGAAAATGGAAAAACTCACAAGGGTCCAAGCTTTTTGGCAAGTGTATAAGCTCTCAAAAGCTTAAAAACATTTCCTATGTGCTTCCCATGAAGCTCTAACCCAAGGCCATCCAGTATAAACCTTGCTCCTTTTGCTTTTACAGATTTTGGATTTTTTTGTGATTTTTGAATTTTTTGACAAAATAGAAAACAAACTTATATATAGGCTTTTAATGGCTTAAAAGCTTATATATGAGCTTAAACAACAGTATTTAAAGACAATTAAGGTAAATGACAAATATTTAAAGGAAACTTAAATTTTCATTAACTTAAAGAAAATACACTGCAAGAAATTTAAATGACAAGTATTTAAAGACAAGTTAATTAAAAATGTAGTATTTAAAATGGTACAAACTTTTGTTAATATAAGTAAATGGACATAACAAAAAAATTTAACAAAAGATACAAATAAGCTATACTATGCTATTTATACTAAAAGCTATTCTAGTCTTGTGTTTCTTCTATGAGAGCTTCAAGACTTGTGTTTCTTGTGTGAGTTTAATCCAAAGCTCATCTTAGCCATCAATTTGTCTTGGTCCCCAAGTCAATTAATCAAAACCCTTAGTTTGTATTGCCCAATCAAAATTTGAGGGATTGCCAACATCGCAATTGGAGTTTAGTGAGGTAGGGTAAGGGATTTTGATGGTTTTGTTGGGGTGTGAGCAGTAAACGAGGTGAAAAATGACAGGGGAGGGTGAACAATATTAGATGGCGGGAAAATTTGGTTTAGTGGGTGCAGGGTATGAGTTTGGGGACTTGACACATATGGTCCCTCAAGGAGTATAAGTTGTTTGCATCCATTGTCCTTGCGGTGTAATATAAGTTTGTGGGTTTTGGCAGAAATGGTCCTCCAAAGTGTTATGTTTGATTGCAAGAATAGTTCTTTTTAGGGACTAACGATAGTTAAAGTTAAGAGTTATAGGGCTTAACAGCCGTTAAGTGTCATATGGGCTTATACATAGGACTTGGGCCGACTTGTGTTTAAAGAGTATTTGGGCCATTTTATTGTTTTGTTCTTCATATGTATGCTTAATGGGCTGCCCCGACCCATTAGATATTGGTACGTGTAGGCCCAATTAAGATTTTTCTTTCTTCCACACAGGTTTCGGATCACCGACTTAACTTGACTTGGTTGATCTTTTGGTTGACTTTGACTTTTTGACTTTGTCTTTTCACGCTTTTCCATTGCGTGCTCGGTTTTGTCGTTTTTGGCTTCGTTTTTTCGTCAATGCTGTCATATTATACCATTCCTCACATATAAATGAAACATACAAATACGAAGTATTTTTTGGAACGTTTTTAGTCATTTAAGTCTGTGAGAAGCAGAAGGGAAAATGGTATGTGTAATTAAGAACATACCAATACATATACCTTTATTTGATACTATGCTGATTCAAGACCAACTTGGTTAGGGTGAAGGACCAACACTCACTGTTGAGTCCTAACACACACCCATTGCTTCTCCATCTATCTCACAACCCATAACATCTCAACCAATGTCATCACAAGAACAACCTTCTCAAGTACCTTTAACTGAACCTATCACTGATTCCTTCACCACATCACATCCAACTCAAACACCATCTCCCATGCTCAATGAACCACCACTCGGAGAAGGTAACACATCTCGAAGTGGGGAGGGTAGTATGCAACTTTTAGAATTGACGGAATTATGTACCAAATTATCTGACAAAGTCACCAGCTTGGAGGATGATCTCAAACACACTAAGAAGATTTATGGTAAGGCTCTTACAAAGTTGGCGAAGAAGGTCAAACATTTGGAAGCCAAGCTAAAATCTACCTCAGTAAGAAGAAAGGCAAGGATGGTAATTTCTGATGATGAAGAGGATCTAGTTTTAGAGGATCCTTCCAAACAGGGGAGGATGACAAAGACAAAATATGAAGATGTAGATGTAGAGACAGAATATGAAGAAGTTAAGTATGAATTGGATCAGACTGATACATTGCAGCAGTTTACTCCTACAAAGGTTTCAC